>OX457024.1:104249689-104502189 GCA_949752745.1 Protula sp. h YS-2021
TAGTCAATCAAGAGCTGAAATTTTCTAAGTGCAGCTAGTCCATTTTCCTTGGACGAACATGGCCCATTTACAATACCGATCTGTGTTCGTTCCCATAGAAGCTACATACCAAGTTTATTCAAATCCTTGCAGCAGTTTTTCAGTTATCGTGTTAACAAGCTCTTGATGACAGATCGACCGATATGCGGTCGATCGCATATATTCCCTACAGGTTCTACTTGTGGGGAATAAATAATAGCCTGGTAGGCGAACCCTGGGGAACAACTAAACGATTGGAGTAAAACTGGAGGAGGAGTAGCATTTTAAAAATGGGTCAAAACGGGCACAAAAAGTGCCGCCATTTTGTCAGTTTTTCGTCAATCGTCAAAAAAAGTAATAGCCAGGTGGGGGACCACCCAGGGAACACTCCTGCATAATATAAAAACGATTGGAGCAAAATTGTAGGAGGAGGAGCATTTTAAAGAAAAAATTTAACATACGCACATACATTTAAGCCCCCTATAGTTACACGACTAACCCAGTCCGACAAAGTCGGTTGGGTTAAAAATACGCACCCATGGTCAGCCAACAGACCCATTTGCCAATATTTTCATCCCCAATATTACGGATATCATATAAGCTTTACAGAAGAATCTTCGGAGAAAAATGAAAAGGTAGACAGATGACAAATGGACCACACGCATGGAAAAGCTCCACTTTATTCTACCATCACCCGAGCCAGAAATTTATCAAAACCAGCTGTCAACAGACGAACATCCTCCTGTGAAAATTGGTTATAAAACTGCTGTCCGGGCCATGTATTTTGTATCCCATGTTCATGTACTGCACACTGCATGTTGTAAGCGCATTATTTAAGAAACCAGCGCCTGTGAGCGATATACACGTTGACCTCAGTTCGTGAAAAGGCAAGGTTTGCAATCGGTGACCGAAAAACGTTCATTGACTGAAACTATTGGTGCCCGATACCGACACATCGGTTATTTCGATTCGGTGGGTAATAAAAAATGTGTACGAAAAGTTTTCTACCTGCAGTCATGAACAAACCGTTTGTTTCCCAGTCTTTCGCCTTATTATGCGATAGAAGCAACTCAAATGAAATACGTAGGTGCGTGACAGATCGATAAGTAAACCACAGGACAGTATTGGGTGATACATTAGAAGTAGGGCAATGTTTCAGTGTATAAAAGGAAGGTCGTGAAAGTAGAAGCTGGCAAAGAGATCAATGAACAAAACTGTACGAGTTTTTTTTCAGCCATTGGAGCGCGATTATTGCCACATTTTTGCAATTTATTTTCCTTTAAAAGTCAGCCGTTGTTTTCAGTCTGCCTGGATAATTTAAACATTTCCCGGCCTTATTTTTACCCTCCCCCCCCCCAACCCTATAGGTTGTCAATCTACAGAGACAATTGTTCCTTTCTTCAATGTAGATCTAGCCAGGGTGCCTCGAAAGGGTTGTCCATCCATGGATACAATAATTGTTTCCTCAAGTGTAGATCTAGGGTGCTTCGATGCCAGTAGGTTATGATTTAACACTCTATTATTTAAAATAACATACCAAGCAAATAAAAATTCATGTGTTTTCAATATTATAGAGATAGATGTAATTTAATGTAATGTAAATAGATTTTACGTGCCTTTTTCTAAGAAAATATTCAAAGACACGGTACAACAAATATTAAAATATAAATAAAAAATTAAAAAAAAAACAAAAAAAAACAGTGACTGGATAATAATAACAATGTAATAAAATAACAATAATAAAATGAAAAGCATAAAAAATCCATTGACTAGAAAAAATATGATACTGAAAAACGACTCGAAATAATAGTTACATGCATATGTAAACAACAATGTTTTCAGTTGTTTTCTAAAAGCGGTAAAACTGTCCTCGCTTCTGAGATCACTAAGGAGAGCATTAGCGTGGTGCGGAGTGTGAAAATGCTCGATCGCCGTAGGTTTTGGTTCGAGATTTAGTAGCTAAGAGAAGATTTTTTCCTTGTGAACGCAGGCTTCTGGCTGGTTTGTAGGGAGTCAATAGTTCACACAGATAGTCCGGGGCACGGCCGTGGATAGGGCGATGAGTCAAACACAGCAATTTGAACTTAATTCTTTGACTGAGTGGTAACCAGTGAAGAGATTTTAATACTGGAGTTATCCTGTCAAACTTTTTGCAATTTGTTACAACACAGGCCGCCATGTTTTGGATCCTTTGGAGTTGCTGTAGGCGAGATTGTGGGAGTCCATAGAGAATAGCATTGGCATAATCTAGCCTTGACGATATTGGCGCATGAACAGGCTTCTCGCAAGCGGATTGAGTAATATAGGGAAGAAATGTTTCGTATATGGAGGAGGCAAGTTTTTGAGCGATTGACAAATTCTATCTCTAAACACACATGTGAATGAAAAATAATGCCGATATTTTTCGCAGTGTCCATGGGTTCTATCAGGGCGTTGCCAATTTGCATGTTTTCCGGACTGACGGAGTCTTTGTAAGGAGTAGGGACTAGGTCATAACTGGGTCATGGTCAAGATAAAAATAACGCGGACCTATCCACTATGATAGGTCATTTATTTGCCAAATATCACAGAAAACAGATTATCAGAGTGGAAGTAACGCTATGGATGGGAAACACCCAAACCTACAGTCCCCCTTCTGGGCTGAATCCCCGACTGAGGGCTAAAAAATCAGATACCTGAACTGAAGCGATTCTGCACGATTTCGGTTATATACCCGAATCCATATAAGCTTAAGGAAGCTGTAAGGAACAGGTGCACAGATAAAAGAAGGTTCTGAACATAAATAAAAGTCCCTCAAAATCGTTTCCCATTTATTACACGTCCGCAGATTATTCTAAGGGTGCACAACTTGAATACTGAATAGGTCACAAATAAAGAAATGACATTGAGAGGTTATGAGTCTTAAATACAAAAAAAAAAATAAATAAATAAATAAAAAAAAAAAAAGAAACACTATGTTGTGCCCACACTATGTAGTGCTATAAGCTGTGGCCACATACCAGATGGACGAGTCTTCTATGAGCAGTATGGGAGATATGGCACGGAAAAACGACAGATGGACAAAGTACGGAATGGCTCAATATTTAACAAACGCGTCCAAGCGCATAACATCTTTTGAATTTTACAAGGTTTATTCTCCCGTATTACGTTTGTGCCATGTGCAAGTCCCTTTAACAATTGCAGAAAAAAACCATAAAAAATAAATATATAAATAAATAAATACCTGCTACGTACTATATTTGTGTCGTTGTTTCTTTCATATGCAACAGAAATCGCATAAAACAAACTTTGACAGTATCAACAGCAAATTATAAACTACAACGTCTGTAACGGTAGTTTTAATTTCCCCCAAAAAGACAGGAAGTGACGAACTTTTATGGTATGCCTTACTCCTCAGGATAGCAGTCAGCCGTTTCAAAAAGAGCACGAAAGGCATCCTCGCTGGGTTTTTTTTAGAGTATCCGCTACTCCTCAGGACAGCAGTCAGCCGTGTCAAAAAGAGCACTTAAGGCATCCTCGCTGGTGCCGAGTGCCTCAGCTGCTTTTGTTAGCGACCTAGTTCTCCGACCGTTCTAAAATAGAATACAGTGAGACACATGCTCAATAGAGTGAGACACATGCTCAATAGAGTGGGACACATGCTCAACAGAGTGAGACATATGCTCAACGGAAACCATTGTCAGAAATTTAACCTCTCAACTATGAAAGCTACCTCTGCCTACAAATAACTCTTAAATAAGGAATATTGTATCGGGTAAAGAAGTTATAATATAAAAAAAGAAGTTATATTATTATTATAAGAATTTATATTAGAAAAAAAACCCAGATCTACACCGCACCGTCTTGATCCTGCGTTTCAGTGTCTCTTCGCTGCTTTCGTGAGAAAACCTGCGCTTTGGCCGCGTCCTTCTCTCCAGTTTTGCTTCCTTCTGTTTCTTCTTTTGCTTCTCTTCAATCGCCATTTCTATTTCTTGAGGCATTTTTTTACAATGTCTCCCAGCTCTCCGCTGCTGCTGCGTCGCCTTGAACAAAATGACGTCACAATTCACACTATTGCCAGGGTCTGAACTACGATTCCACTCAAGGAGCAACTTCAAGAATACAGAACGAACCATATATATTCATGTTACAGCGAATCTGTAAAACCAGCGAATCTATAGATTCGCTGAGAATTTCAGCGAATCTGTAGATTCGCTGACTCACTTAGCGCTGGTTTTTCACCTAAGAAATTATACAGATTCGCTGAAATTGCCTGATCGGCCATCTTTACCGACATGATCACTGGTTTCTGCTAATATTTGAAATTTAATTGCTTTTGTGTGACTTCGTTACTCGAGATATATTTTGCACACCTTTTTCTTGGTTTTATGTGAAGGGAATATATTAAAGCCAGACAGGTGGCAGTAAATTAAGTAACGACAGGAAAATTTAAACAAAACATCGGTTTGACTTACACACCGTTTCCTGGGTTGGAAAACTAAAAATCACTTTTATTCACACAAGATAACCGGCGATTGAATCGCTTATTTGCACACCGTTTTCCTGGCAGGGAAACCACGAATATATCATCAGTTTTATTCACACAAAGCAAACTGCGATGAAATCTCAAATTTACACACCATTTTTCTCGTTGGAATACTAAAAATCAAAATTAATTATTGTCTGTTCCGTTCTGTTTCCATTGCTGTTAACTCATTTCATGTAGCTGAGGTTTTTCGGTCATCTGATGAAAATGCAGCAATTTATATGCTATCACACCGGAATAAAGTTTCTATTCGTTGAAATCCTTGTCCTATCAATTTCTGTTCAATTAAACTTTTAGTATGCGGAGCATCGAAAATTAACACTCATTAGATAAGCGTACCATAATTTAATTGCAATTTACATCACCCGGAGGTGAAGAGATTTTTGTGTTGCGCTCACGGAAAAATAATTGCAATTTGGCTAATGACAATTTGATTGATACTCAGAAGGGGAGTAATGATTGCAGTTTATTTAGAAACAATAGTATTAAGATTTGCTGTGATCACTTTTACGAAAGACGATAACACAAAGAGAGAAACTTAATTTAAGCCTTAGTGAATATTGATCCCAATATTTTCGAACGCTTTCCAATATTGTTTTTCATTTGAGACTAGAAATTTGCACTTCAAGAATGCATTTTAAAGCTAGTTTAATAAAAAATATGTGTAATTTTAAAAGTTCCGACTGCAATATATCCCATTCCCAAAAAAACCAGATAAAGGTGTATAAAACACTTCTGGAGTAAAGAAGTCACATAAAAGCAATTAAATTTCAAATATCACCCAACACAAGTAATCCTGTCGGTAAAGATGACTGGTCAGGCAATTTCAGAGAATCTGTATAATTTTTTCGATGAAAAACCAGCAAATCTTTAGATTCGCTGAATATTTTCAGCGAATCTACAGATTCGCTAAGTGAGTCAGCGAATCTACAGGATCGCTGAAATTTTCAGTGAATCTGTAGATTCGCTGGTTTTACAGATTCGCTGTAACTAATATATATATATATACACACACACATATATATATATATATATATATATATATATATATATATATATATATATATATATATATATATATATATATATATATATATATATAAATGTTACAGCAAATCTGTAAAACCACCGAATCTATAGATTCGCTGAAAATTTCAGTGAATCTACAGATTCGCTGGTATATAAATATATATGTAATATAAGAACGGAAATATTCAGTACTGATAACTCGTCTTTGCATGAATCTTTTAAATATAATATGACAACTTATACCAGAAAAACAAAAGAAAGTAGTACGGATAACGCAGCAGAGCATGTTCATGAGTCGTGTAGTCGGTGGCCACTACCTGTGACACTACACGGTCCCTACTCTTAAGAGGGACTACTGTACACAAAATACCCGCGTATGTCGATGTAATGGTGAAACACACAAGTGCCAATCAGGCCGTGAGCGCTGTGGTGCGCCCGAGACGCGAGCCCCTACTCTTGTTTTCCTACTACTGCCTGGTTTTGCACAGTTTTGCACATAATCATCGGTTATTTCGAATACAAAATTAGTGTGCCCGTCTTCGGGTGGATTCGCCGCTTCGTACGTGTTGAGCTTTTCCTGGACAGAGGACACCGCCTTGCTGTCGTCATCTACAACCGTCAACAACAAATGACATTTATCAACCGCGTATCATAACACGCACCGACTGACAATGTACTCCTGTATAAGCGTGTATCATAACACGCACCGAGTGACAATGTACTCCTGTATAAGCGTGTATCATAACACGCACCGAGTGATACTGTACTCTTGTATAAAACAAATGATAGGAAATCACAGGTGTTCTCAGATCAATGACTAAATGAACAAAGGAGGAATTCACGCAAACGCCACAGGTATAAGCTAACCTGATGAGGGCGTTGCTATCCGACACACAAGCGACGACAGCATATACGGGGGAAAAAGACTTGATTCCCACTCTGTTTGACCATCTTAGGCATAACTATTAATAGCAATAGACCATGGCGCTTGTGCCCCACAAAAAGGAAGAACAAGGGATTTTCCACACGGCAATTTGAAGCTTTCCCGTGAGGTACTATTCTTTAATTAGCTAGAGCGGTTTTAAAACTGCGAGCAGTTAACTGGTGAACCACTTGGAGGAATAAAGAAGGATTCCGGTCAGACATTCTGCAAAATTTGTCTTGCTAAATAATAATAATAGTGAAATGTAAGTTCACAGGGTCCCCACGCTTTTCGCTTAAAAATATTCCAGAACTTACCAGGATTTTTCGGAGACAATTTTCCAATACTAAGTATATGAGGTAAATGTTATAAAGTTATATTATATATGTACATTTAACCATATTCTACGACATCATCGAGTTATAATAATTTTCAGTAATTACATTTTCAATTTCCAGGACTTACAGGACTCTTTTTTCAAAATTCCAGGATTTTCCAAGATCACGAAAACTATGAAAAAAATGAGACTCGTCCAAGGCAGAAACGCTCTGGATTATTGCGAATGGTAGCAATGGGATAGAAGAAAACACGTTACCTATAAGTGTGATTATATCTGGAACGCCTTGCTTAGTATCAGTTGCTTGAAAGAGAAATGGAGTTGAAATGTACTGCAGGGGAATGGCACTTCCAGGAGTGGCGGCAACAGGACTGAGTGTAAAACAATAGCAAAGACAAATACAGTCGTTATATAAATCACCATCCAGGAGGAGAATCGAGGACCTGAAACAAAAAACTGTAAGGAAGAGCAATTAAAACTAGATTGGCCAGTGTTTTTGTTAAAACAAAAACGGATATGTCTCCCCCGCCCCCAATCAGTCACGTGGAAAAAATCGCCAAAAATACGTTTTTACAGAAAATGAAGAAAAACTTCGCAGTCAACATTTGCACTATATATGGGTTCTTCTTGCCATGCTTCAGCCTAATCCAACAAACTGTTTCGGAGACATAGCAACAATTATGGCCAAAAAAGTTAAAGATCAAAAATTGAAAAATTCGCCAAAAATACATTTTCACCGAAAATGAAGAAAAACTTCGCAGTAAACATTTACAAGTTTTGTGAGTTCTTCCTGCCAAGTTTCAGCCTAATCCAACAAAAAGTTTCGGAGATATAGCAGCAATGTGGCCAAAAAAGTTAAAGTTCAAAATAAAAAAAAAATCGCCAAAAATACATTTTCAACGGAAATGAAAAGAAACTTCGCAATAAACATTTGCACTATATGTGTGTTCTTCTTGCCAAGTTTCAGCCTAATCCAAAAAAAAACCATTTCGGAGATATCGCAACAATATGGCCAAAAAAAGTTGAAAATCAAAAATTAAAAAATTCGCCAAAAATACATTTTCGGCGGAAATGAAGTAAAACTTCACAATAAACATTTGCACTATATGTGTGTTGTTCTTGCCACGTTTCAGCCTAATCCAACAAACTGTTTTGGAGATATAGCCTGCCAAAGTGAAAAAAAATGCACGAAAACCCCCCCCCTATGTTCAAAAATTTGCCAAAAATAGAATTTTTGAGGAAACGAAAAAAAAAATACCACGGGCATCATCTAGACATGTACCCCAATATGTATGTATGTTTTGAGAAAAATCGACTCATTACTTTCATAAGAACTCACTGCGGACAGACGGACGGACGGACAGACACACCAAGTGCTATATATGTCTCCCTTAGGGGGAGACATATAATGACCATTGTATCCCCCCCCACCCCCTAAAATAACAATAATAATAATAAACAGAAAAAAGCAATCGTTGACAGCACAGCCCTCAACCGTAATTGAAAATCTGAAAAGGCGGCTACTGTGACCCTGAAATCAAGTCATGGTCAAAATAAAACTAGAGCGGCCAATGCACGCAAAAACATCAGTATATAGGGATGTATCCTACACTTTCAATTGATTTGATATTTAATTTCTTGTTTTTGCAAACTAAAACATGTCTCCCCGACCAAATCTATCTTTTTTTCAACACCCGTTTCTCATTTTTCCATTTACAGATTTAAAAGAATAATCTTCCTTTTCTCCAAATATAATCACAATTCATTGTGATAAATTCAAAGAGACCACAACATGTGTTCATAAGAATGATTGAAAACTTAAACGCAATAGGTGAATACATACAACATATTTTTCATGGGATACACCCCCCTCTAAAAAGAAAAAAACACACTTGTCCCTCATGAGAGGTCCCGAACCTTATTTTACTTGACCCATTTTATAAGCCCTGTAACAACTACTTAAGTTTAGGCTGATATCCTTTTCGAGATGTTGTTTGCAGTAGAGAACCTTTGCTATGACATCATATGCAGTCTTCGCTTGCGCACTTTGCAATAAATTTCAATAGAATCTTTCCAATCTTCCAAACAACAATCCCAACAACCCTGAAGGATCTCCGACGTTCAGCGGTAGGAAAACTTTGCAAATAAGATGCTGACGTAATGACTTATTGAAGTAACATGCGCCAAAAGTTGACAGAGCCGTCCGATTGATCCAAAAGAATATCAAAGCCAAGTTTGAAGTCGACACGAGTTTCCGTTGTTGAAAGATCTTGCACACAAGATCTTGTTTAAAATAAACATATACAATATTTTACGTAATAACGTCACATCCTGTACCGGTTCGTTCTATCTCGAAAAAAATTGAAAGAATCTTTCGTTCGACTGAGAAACTAGGAGCACGAGATTTTTGCGTAACGAAGTCATACGCCTTCCTTAACACTAGGTTTAAATTTGATCCAACTTTTCTCTTTCGAGATGTCTTGCACACAACATTTTGTTGATATATATACATATTTTACGTAATGACGTCATCTGCTGCACTCGTTTGTTATACTCGCGCAAAACATTGAAAAAATCTTTCGGACATACCAAGCGACAATGCCACTAAATTTTAACTTTCTCCGAGGTTCAGAGGCTGAGTAATTCTGCATATACGATTTTTACCTAATGACGTCATACGCCTTCCTTAATCACGTGACACGCGTGAAAAGTTTATAGAACCGTTCGACCTACCCAAGAAATAAACTTACCAAGTTTGAAGCCTATCCGACTTTTCGTTTTCGAGATATCTTGCATATAACGCTTTGTTTACAACAGACTGACACACACTGAACGCACAAATCCTGCATGTCTCCCTTCGGTCGGGGAGACATAAATAACGTGCATCTACCTACCATGACAGGTCATCTACACACCAGATATCATACGAAACGGATTGTCAGGGTGGGAGTACACAGCCAGAGAGGGATAGGAAGACAACAGCCAAACCTACAGCCCCCTCCCCCACCCCACAGTACTAAAGCCGCTGTTGGGAGCTAAAGAGGAGAATGCCCAACGCTACTGTCACGTGATCGACGTGACCAAACTAAAGGAATTCTATGTTTTATTCTTTAAAAATCCAGTCAAGACAATTTTTAAATATCCATGAATTCCCAATCCCAAATTGGTCATGACTAAATCTTAGACGTCAATAGAGGTGTGACGGTTCACCTCCGGCTCGGTTCGGTTCGGTTCAACAAAAATTTTCGGTTCGGTTCGGTTTTTTTCGGTTCGGTTCAGCAAAACCAACTGGTAGTTTTCTTTTCAAATATATATATGTTACAGCGGATCTGTAGAATCAGCGAATCTGTAGATCCGCTGAAAATTTCAGCGAATCTGTAGATACGCTGGTTCGACCAGCGAATCTATAGATCCGCTGAAAATTTTAGCGGATCTAACAGATCCGCTGATTTTGGGCCGAGAAAATTCTACAGATCCGCTGAAATGATTGACGAAGCTAAAGTACTGTTGATATTGAGTAGTATGGCCGAAATAAACAGTATTAATGTGTCAACGGTGCTGTTATTACTACTGCAATAAGACGTTATTTTGCAACCGCTTTATTAATACAAACACAATCCACATTATTAATACATATAAGTAATTTATGATCTGATTTGCATTAAAACTTACGATGTTTGGCGTTATAGTACCCAACAAAAATAGGGTTGGACGGTTCACCTCCGGCTCGGTTCGGTTCGGTTCAACAAAAATTTTCGGTTCGGTTCGGTTTTTTTCGGTTCGGTTCAGCAAAACCAACTGGTAGTTTTCTTTTCAAATATATATATGTTACAGCGGATCTGTAGAATCAGCGAATCTGTAGATCCGCTGAAAATTTCAGCGAATCTGTAGATACGCTGGTTCGACCAGCGAATCTATAGATCCGCTGAAAATTTTAGCGGATCTAACAGATCCGCTGATTTTGGGCCGAGAAAATTCTACAGATCCGCTGAAATGATTGACGAAGCTAAAGTACTGTTGATATTGAGTAGTATGGCCGAAATAAACAGTATTAATGTGTCAACGGTGCTGTTATTACTACTGCAATAAGACGTTATTTTGCAACCACTTTATTAATACAAACACAATCCACATTATTAATACATATAAGTAATTTATGATCTGATTTGCATTAAAACTTACGATGTTTGGCGTTATAGTACCCAACAAAAATAGGGTTGGACGGTTCACCTCCGGCTCGGTTCGGTTCGGTTCAACAAAAATTTTCGGTTCGGTTCGGTTTTTTTCGGTTCGGTTCAGCAAAACCAACTGGTAGTTTTCTTTTCAAATATATATATGTTACAGCGGATCTGTAGAATCAGCGAATCTGTAGATCCGCTGAAAATTTCAGCGAATCTGTAGATACGCTGGTTCGACCAGCGAATCTATAGATCCGCTGAAAATTTTAGCGGATCTAACAGATCCGCTGATTTTGGGCCGAGAAAATTCTACAGATCCGCTGAAATGATTGACGAAGCTAAAGTACTGTTGATATTGAGTAGTATGGCCGAAATAAACAGTATTAATGTGTCAACGGTGCTGTTATTACTACTGCAATAAGACGTTATTTTGCAACCGCTTTATTAATACAAACACAATCCACATTATTAATACATATAAGTAATTTATGATCTGATTTGCATTAAAACTTACGATGTTTGGCGTTATAGTACCCAACAAAAATAGGTATAAAAGACTTCTATAAGCCACTACTCCAAGTACTAACTTCTACCTGTGATTATTACTTAAAAGCCAAATTCACTCATACAATCAATAACTCTTAGGAAACCCTTTCATCGATAATGGAACTCCTATTGGAATTAAGAAAGCTGATCATAGAAGCTAGGCTAGTGTGACATCTCGAGTTACATTTTACCTTTGCTTTGAAACACTTACATCTGTTTCTTTGACACCGTTTTCTACAAGCACCAAAACACACAACCAATGGATGTTGAAAAATTATACAAACGTTATATTATTGGACATTTCCAGAGTCTTGACATATACTCAAAAGAACCTGAAGCAAATCGAATAAAGCGTATTTATGTTCACTGCATTGTTAAATTGCAATTAATTTTCAGCAAATACCTCTCCAATAGAATCATAATATGTACGACTGCTTTCTTATAAGAAGATCACAAGTTATGAAGCTTGCAAGTAAAGTTCTATGATCTACGATCATGGAAAGTAACACTAGCATTGAAGTGCAATCAATGTGCTTCAACTGGCATTTCAGTAAAACAATGCCTTTTATTATGGGCTATGATAATACTCAATATCAACATACTTTAGCTTCGTCAATCATTTCAGCGGATCTTTAGAATTTTCTCGGCCTAAAATCAGCGGATCTGTTAGATCCGCTAACATTTTCAGCGGATCTATAGATTCGCTGGTCGAACCAGCGTATCTACAGATTCGCTGAAATTTTCAGCGGATCTACAGATTCGCTGAAAATGTTAGCGGATCTAACAACGGGGCCGTTTTAAAACGGCACTAGCGCCGTTTTGGGACCGATGCTGGTCCCAAAATGGGCTGGCCGTTTTGAGTCACACTTTCCTTTTTGGACTCACCTTCCTGAGAACTAGCGCCAACCCTGACGGTAATGTTTTATATTTATTACCTCAAAGCTTACTTACACAAGAATTTACATTGTTATTGACTGACAGACTCACATGTAGCCATAATAAACGAATGGAATTCGTGATAGGTTCTAAAAAAAGTGTGTGAAATATGTTTGTTGATTTGTCCGATGTGATATATATATATTAAAACTAAACTCTACTAAAATAACTAAAATAACATTACCAAATTAATGCATTATCTTGTTATAAAAAGCAAAAAAAAAAAAAAAAAAAAAAAAACCGAACCGAAACCGTGATTGGGCTTTTCGGTTTTCGGTTCGAACCGAACCGAAACCTTTTCTCGGTTCTCGGTTTTCGGTACGAACCGTCACACCTCTAGACGTCAAATATGAAAAAATTTTCTTCTTACCATATGAACTACAAAACTAATAAATTGACGACTGGTTCTATTTTCCTTACCTTTCTCTTGCAAGCTTAAATAAATAAGGTGTCAACGAAACGGGCGTTGCCTGCAGGTTACCACGAACTCGACGCACTGCTTCACCGCTTGGGGTTAAGTTCATTCCAAATGAACAAGCCATTGCACGATTAATCTCTTTATGTTCACGACAATTTGGAGTCGCGATACTCCTCGGTGCTCTGTAACTACCAGGCGTTCGGTTGCCATTATGAGGGTGTGGAAATTGCGAATGTGATGTTACTGGAAAAGGCAGTTTAAATAAGGGTTTTTCAGTTCTTTTCTTGACAGTGTTTCCTTGCTCAACAGTTTTGGACGATACTCCGGTTAACTGGATTGTTAAATCACCCGTATCGACCCCATCTTCTGTATAAAACTTCCCCTGTTCACAAACTTGTATACCGCTCTCGGGCAGAAGATAAGAAACAGAAGGTGATTGCAAGCTTGCGCAAAAGTTCTTTAACGGGTTTTCAAGACACGGATCGACAAACAAAAACGTTGAATTGTGGTCTACTAGACTACTGTTCAGATCTTGACTTGAAATGACGTGCTTGGAAAGCAAACTTTCATCTGATGCCATCGGTCCAGCTGACAAACAATCCTGGAATGTTTAGGAACAGTCAGTCGTCAACATGCACATTATTCATGAACCTGAAACAGTATCAGACGTCCTCACTTATCCTTATTTTTTAAGAACTCAACGTCGAAAAAGTACGTCAACACTTAGAAAATGATAAGGGCAACTGAAAGCTAGGATGTTTCAATTCAAGATTCCCTCTACTATTAATGGCTTTTCAGCTAAGACAGTTAGAAATAAGGGCAGGCTGCTTACTGCTAACGCTGAATTAGCCCTCTTTATGGGCCACTTGCAAATATGTTTCTAGCAAAATCAAATTTTGCTATTTTTTTCTTTTTCTTCTTTATTTCTATTATTTCTTTATCCACAGTGACCAATTATTCGAATCCTGCATACCAATCCCTATTATTCAAACATTTACAGTAAGTTCATGTCCAATATACCCTTTTTGTAAAACAGGCACAATTTTTAATTTTTACTGGGCTGCATGTCTTCTAATTTTTTCGTTAAAGTGTAGAAAAGTCAAAATGTTTGGTCACTTGACTTTGGTCACGTGACCTTTAAATGCCGGAATGTACAAACCTCTTCGCACTCTACAATTAGCCGCTCCAAGGTTTCCAAGGTTGTTGTAGCCCAACATTCCCTTTAGCTGTTGCCACTTCCCATTCCTATGTTTCCCGATTGACCAGAATGGCTTCCCTCAAACCTCCAACCCCTCCACTTTCTACACCTAGGTGCTCCAAGGTTTCCTTCTGTACTGATCCACACCATAAACACTGATACGCCATCGACCCCTCCCAATGTCTCCACTTGCAGATTGGGGATAGGTACATCAAACAAAAGGAAACATAAGAGCGGTCGATGGCATATCAGTGTTTCCTCCTGTACTGATCCACACCATAACACTGATATGCCATCGATCCCTCCCGATGTTTCCTCTTGTTTGATGTGCCTGTCCCCAAGTGAGCCAGACACCCTTCCCCCCCCCCCCCCCCCACAACCCATGACATGCTTTGACTCACTTTTCCCTCTCCCCTGTCTCATATTCACGAATCTGCCGCACCGATTGACTACTTCTATTCTCCTGAACTTCCCGTATCGCTTCCATTACTTGTTGCCCAAAAATTTTTTTGTCCAAATCAAATCGCTTCACAACGCCGGGCATCTTTCCCGCCACTAGTTGCTCTATGCAGAACCACCCTAGGGGTCTTCTTAACCCTTCGGCATACGCTGTTATTGATCCGCCTATTATCAATCTGGCCATCCTTAACTGTTCCTTCCCCATCTCCTGTAACCAACGTTTCGTTAGAGCTACCACTTGCACCCCATACAGTCCCGACTTAAGAACTAACCATTCCCATATCCCTCCTTCCCACACCGACTTGGATTTATAGCTCCCCTACTAAATCCACGAATCGCTGCCGCTAGCTTCCTTGTTTTACCCAACAGAATTTTCCGACACCGACCCCATCTCAAATTTTGAGAAAAACTCCCAAATACCTCTACGACTGTTTCCGCCATTTTTACCACTACCTTTTTGTTTTTCTACCCACAGTTTCCACACGGCCCCGCCAACTGACCCTTACTTTACTCTTCGAATGATTAAATTTCATTTTGTACTCCTTCGCCACTCCTCCAACTATATCCAGTAATTTACTCAAATGTGGTCCATCCTTCCTAGTCCCGAGTGACCCTAGTCCAGCACAACTCTTCTACCCGGACTACCTCCTTTGTGGAGCTGGCAGTCACCTAGGACTACATCCTTCCCAACCAACATCATATCCGCAAAAAAAAAAAAAAAAAAAAAAAAAAAAAAAAACAGTAACGGCATTTGTATACCTCCCATCTGAACCCCTCTTTCACTCTCTACTAATTTATCCCCCAACTCTTTGATGTACAATGAGAATACCACTGGGGTAAGGACGCATCCTTGTTTTAGTCTAGTTCTGAGTGACCCTACTAGTCCATCACCACTCATCTACCCTCCTATCTCTGAAGGTGCACCTGGGACTAGTTAAATTTTAGCCCAACTCGCATCTGTTTCGAGTCCGACTCCAGTATGCAGGATTCGTGCCTCAGAAGATCTGAAGTTGACTCCTACTACAATGTAAGGCTTCGCAGCTCTGACAAAGGGATATACGAAGTTATTTAGGCAGGGTGGCTCGGAGCTGAGCTGTCTCCCAGCTGGGTCGAGCCAAGTGGCATCGAGTGACAACGTACTCACCAACTTCTTGGAGAATGAGTTAACCTTGTTGTCAATATGGCTACAGAAATAACACGTGGGTATGTCAAGACCCTTCACCATTACAAAAAAATTGCGGCACTTTCAAAAAATGAATATGCACACGAAGGATAACAGACCCGTAATCCTGAAGATCAAACCGCGCGGCCTTCCAAGGAAAAACTACATTCACGGAAGATATAAGCATGTAATTTGGCCGGTGTTCCGTTTCGACAAACAGCCCGTGTTCATAAACGCCCTTCACCATATATATTTTACAAAAGGGATTCTGCCCCCAAGTAATGTAAAAAAATTTCTTTTACTTAATTCGGTACCTGCCCTTCAGTTTCATTTCCTTATAACTTTTTCGTTACCATGTACGTTGTTGATGGTGAGTAATGGAGAATTTAAGTCAACAAGATCACTGGTGTTGGTTTCCAATGCAGTTTTATTAGCAATACACTTGATCGACAAAATACCAGCATTTATCTATGAAACCGTTTTGATGGTTTGCTACAAATCATTTTATTCTCCATCTTTTCATTTGTACCATAGCAATTTAGAAAAAAAAAATGAAAATTTTCACAGGGACGCAATATCGTGTGTGCTTACTCTATATCAAATACAGGAAAAAAAACACATAATTTTTAACAATATTGCTGTACTTTACATAAAGCAACATGCAAATGCAGTACCGAAGCGCGCTAACCTATTGTGTAAATCAGAAATTAAGCATGGTTTTGAAATACACAGAGAGAGCAAACGCAACAGTCCATTGCGCAAGGAGGAGACTAACTGCTACAAAACAAGGGACGCTTCTCAATATCTCAAGTAATTCAACAGGAACTACAAACATACTTAAAAACATTAACGATTGTGGAAACGGAAGTTCCTCGAAATGGAACACGTATAAGATCTTTTAACGATTGCTTGATGTAAAGTTACTCTAGTCCAGCATTTACATTCGAAAAAAAAAATCCACAATTTTTACACCTTCTATATTACATGTAGGAACTACAAGAACTTCTGAGTGCATTACTGTTTTGTATCAACAACACAGTTGTTTTTCGGGTCTTAACAAGACTACAGATTCTCGGCTCTATTCTTTATTTAGTGATATGAACAATTTAAATGCAATTTAATTCACAATTACGATGTATCTCCCTGATACTGACAATGTACTGATAGTAAACGTGGTCAAATAGGTGAGGTGCTACTTAGGTATTCGTAGTTAGGTAATTTGTTCTTTAAATACTTTGTAATATAACGATTGCATCAGACGATATTAAATATCTTCTCTAATGGTCCTATTTTTGCTAATAAGGATGAAAGAAACATGGCAACTGACAACATGTCAAATATGTAATTGGCGTTCTAAGAAATCGTACTATTACTGAGACTATCAATGGTCTTGCTGAGCCCTGGAATTACTTTTGAGGAATAAATAGAACAAAACCGAATTTTGCATGAAAACGGAACAGTTCATGAAGCCACCAGAAACAGTTCTCGTGAATGCAGTCACGTGTACGTTTTAGCTTCATCTTCATGAATATGTAACTGGCTAAAGGGGTGTCATGTTCTTAAATCTCGCACTCCATCGTTTATCAGATAAACTTTATGTGAGCCAGGACACAGGTTAGAAAAAGGCTAATAATTGGTTGCAACCAAATTTCCCTTGTTATATTCATTCATTGGCAGTAGGGAGAAAACGAGAGTTCAAGCACAGGAAGTGACGTCATCATGACGTCAGGAGGTGTGCTAGAACTCTCATGAGAGTTCAAGCACAGTGACGCCATAATGACGTCATAGGGTGTTCTGAAACAGATATTAAAGCGCGCGCCCGTGTCAATGACGTCATTCGTCACGTGACCTGTCAATCATGTGTCACATGACCTGTCAATCATGTGTCACATGACCTGTCAATCATGTATATGAGGAAAATTTTCCCGATCATAAACCTTCTGGCCTGAATGGCTCAGTTGGTAGAGCAGAGGACCCGTAAGCGGACCCATGATCTGAAGGTCAATGGATCGAACCCGCCCTCGGGCATCACTTTCATATCATGGGGACCCCCCCCCCTGGTGAAGAATCATATACCATGGGGACCCCCCCCCCCCGGTGAAGAATCATATACCATGGGGACCCCCCCCCCCCCCTGGTGAGGAATCATATACCATAGGGACCCCCCCCCCCCCGGTGAAGAATCATATACCATGGGGACCCCCCCCCCCAGGATGTGATTCAACACTCCTATAAGAGCACATTGTCTGTGCACATATGCATCATTCAAGCTCTGACTGCCGTTGGTTACACATGGGAAAACAGTTGCTCTTACCTATTGTGTTGTGCTGTGCTGTTGAAGAACAAGTGAAGGATTGACTGGAATACACATAGGAGACGAAGTGAAACTAGGATGTGATTCAACACTCCTATAAGAGCACATTGTCTGTGTACATTTGCATCATTCATGCTCTGACTGCCGTTGGATACACATGGAAAAAAAAGTGAAAACAGTTGCTCTTACCTATTGTGTTGTGCTGTGCTGTTGAAGAACAAGTGAAGGATTGACTGGAATACACATAGGACACGAAGTGAAACATTGACTATTCTTTGGAAAAAGGAAGTGAAACATTAGCTATTCATTGGAAAAGAGAAGTGAAAGATTTGGTTATTCTTTGGAAAAGGGAGTGCAAGATTGGAAGACAAATTAACCAATGACTTGTGGTAAGTCATCTTTTTTTTTTTTTTTTTTTTTTTTTTTTGGTAACATTATGTTACATTATGTAACACAATGTGACACAATGTTACACTATGTTACATCATGTGACACTTTGTTACATCACGTGACTATGTAACATCATATAGTTATATGACTATTGAATTGCTATATGAACATAATTAGTCAAACGTATGTATGTCATTATCAGATCGTTCAACAGAGAAGTCGTAATGGCTCACTGGTTAGAGCGAACGACTAGCAACCTAAGAGCCCCGGGTTCGGTTCCCGGCTGGGACAAAAAAAATTTTTTTTGGTTATTTTTAGTTTTTGCTCATTTTTATGACTCTGTTACATTATATGACAACATGTGACTGTGACATCATGTGACTCTGTGACATTATGTGACTTTGTGACTTTTTTATTATTATTATTATTATTATAATATTTAATTAGTCATATTTCAATGGTTTCCCCATTACAGTAACCACACACATAGCATAAGTATATGTGTACAGAGTGTGGTGGAAAACCGATCGATAATTTCAGAGTGCACTCGTACAGAGTGTGGTGGAAAACCGATCGATAATTTCAGAGTGCACTCGTACAGAGTGTGAGGGAAAACCGATCGATAAATTCAGAGTGCGCTCGAGTGTGGGAACAATCAATAAATTTGAGAAGGAATGGGATTTTCCCTACGTTAAGTCTAATGTTATGTTCTAAAGTTATAGTAGTTGGAAAATGACACTTCTAAAGCACATTTAACAAATGTAGTTTTTAACACCATATAATATATAAAATAAGTTTGAACATTTTAGCATGCTACTTATTTGAATGTTCTAAAGTTATAGTAGTGGGAAAATGGTGGTTCTAGACCAACTTTAACAAATTTAGTTTTTAACACCATATGATATATAAAATAAGTTTGAACATTTTAGCACGCTACTTATTTGAATATTCTAAAGTCATAGTAGTTGAAAAATGGTGGTTCTAGACCAATTTTAACAAATTTTGTTTTTTGACAAAATATGATGTATAAAATAAGTTTAAACATTATACAATGGTGTAGTAGAGTAAAAATGAGGGTTCTAGACCAACTTTAACAAATTTTGTTTTTTGACAAAATATGATGTATAAAATAAGTTTGAACATTTTACCATGGTGTAGTAGGGTAAAAATGAGGGTTCTAATCCAAAATTTAATTTTTTTTGAAAACATATTATGCTTTTCTTTTCTTAATGCTTTCAGGTATCGTCAGAACACATCGCTCTCCGCTTTCACCTGATTATTAACAATGTCAACATTACTTCTTCACCGATGTGTAGAGACCATGGATGACGTCTTCAAAGTGAACTATGTTGACTATGTGTTTTCAAAGCTTCCTACTTTTGAATCTAATTGGATTTTACAAGTGAAGAATTTGCATAAGCATTGGGAAGCTGTTGGAAAGATAATTCCAAGAGATGAATTCATCCACTCATTTCTACACGAATGTGAAGAACTACTTTTACCATCAACTTACGACATTGATTCAGCATTTATCCGCGCGAATACAACTTGGGCAGCTGAACTCATGCTAGCTGTAGCTGCTAGAATTATTTTACATTATGATGATGGCGTTCCATTGACGACGAATGCATCAGAACTTGTTCGATTCAACAATGAACGAGTTGAAGTGAATTCAAAGCTTTGTAAAATGTTTGAAGAACTATAAAAAAGCTGACTCTGCAATTTCTAATGGCATAAAAGGAGAAGGGTGAAGTGAAGTCATCATTCAACGCGCAGCCATGGAGAAGACAAGCAGCTTTAAAATTAGTGCAAACTTAACCATTACTGTGGAGCATGGAGAATTTGGGCTATTTCTTCGAATCAAACGTGGAGAGAGATGGCTTGCTTTATCACCATCCTTGTGGAAGATTGTGTGTCAGAACTTGGCAAGATTACGCAACATTGGCTTCAAACTGTACTTAACGCAAACGAAGTGGCTTGAAGTCATTTCATACTTGGATATGCGCTATGTGAGTTTTGTGCAAACATCACTGTTTGAAGGGAAAGAATATACGCGTTACATCAACATGAATGATGGTGAATGGGGGACATTGCTTCAGGAAATCCATAGCATAACCTCAACCTTACTGCCATGTACGGAATGTCATGGGAAGAAAACTCCTATCAAGCTGCAAAAGGACAATCGAATGAAAGTGTCAAAGCTTTCCAAGAAAAGACTGGCTGAAGTTCAATTGGAGAATATGGACGTGCAAAATCAACTTGGACTTACCTGTGAATATTGTGGTGCTTACGGATATGCTGAGGATTATGATTGTCACTGCCACAAATACAATTGCAAGTTGTGTGAACCTGACAACTTCTGCAACAAGTGTGGCTCACTAACAGTATCTGCCGAGTAAGACTACAAGTCATTTGCTTACCAGTCATCAAAGTGTGTAGACGTGTCATATGGATATGTGAAAGATGGATGTAGAAACGTTTTTCAAGGAGACGTATGTGGACTACATGATAAGTGAACTGGCGCGTTTTGGATCTATTCAACAACAACTGGAACACTTTGACATCTATTGGGAACTTGCTCATTCCACGCTGAACGTACCGAAATTACGTGAGGATTTCATCAAAGAGTGTGTGCTTTCAAACATTGACGGAGCTGAGGAGTTTGATGTGGAAGCAGCATATCACTTTGCTCGATTTGATCCAAGACTGTTTTATGAAGTGAGAGAGTGGCTAATCTACATTGCAGTATAATGACAGACATTACATTGAGACAATATATTGTGCAAAAGACATATTGTGAAGAAATGTTATTAGCTGTAAAAAAGTTTGCATGTTTAGTATGTCCTGCTTGTCAAAATGAAGAGTGTTCAGAACATACTTGTCATTCTGCATGTGTCTATACATATTGGAATGAAGCTAAATATTACATTCATTTAGATAAAGTGTTAGATAATGCAAATCAACGTTGTGAAAAATATGGTGTAGATGCTATCACATTTGATGAATTAAGTAGTTGGTTAATGTACATTGAAGATCAATGGACTCCAATTATTCACACCATTGTATCAATACTTGATTTGTAAGATATGTTGATAAAATGCAAGATGTGTTGATAAAATAAAATACAAGATATGTTAATAAGTGTTAATCATTTAGTGTTAACATGTCGACGTGGAAAGACTACTTAACCAATATTTATTTTAAACCTGGTCAACCCGGGGCATTTGCTGGTCCTTACAAACTATATCACATATTAAGAAAACATGATCAACCAGTCACTCATTCACAAGTGAAGAAATGGTTACAGGATCAAGATGCCTTCAGTTTACTACAACCTGTAAAATATAGGTTTAAAAGGCAACGTGTCATTACACGTGGAATTGATGACATGTGGGATATTGATTTAGCTGACATGGGAAACATAGCTTCCTATAATGATGACACCCGTTTTTTATTAGTTGTCATTGATGTGTTTTCCAAATATTTATGGGTGCAACCAATGCCTAATAAATCACATACGAGTGTCATAGAAGCCTTTCAAAAGATTTTTCATGAAACACAACGAAGACCACGAACTCTAAGGTCAGACAAAGGAACTGAATTTAAAAACAGATGGGTAAAAGCATTTATGAAGAAGGAGGGAATACATGCCTATACGACAAAGAATGAAACCAAAGCCAACTTTGCTGAGAGAGTCATTCGTACTCTAAAGGGAATGATGTATCGATATTTCCTACATAATCAAACGTATCGATATATGGACATCCTTCCAGACTTAGTGTATAATTACAACCATAGACCTCATGGCTCCCTCCCTAATAAGTATGCTCCTGCAGATATTCGTAAAGACAACGAATCGAAAGTGTGGAAATATATGTATGTAGACAAATTGAAATTAAAACCAAAGAAGAAAAAACCCTACAAATTTAAAATTGGTGATCAGGTTCGCATTTCTCACATAAAATATGTATTTCAACGGGATTATCATATAAAGTGGACGCAAGAAGTCTTCATTATCACACATCGTTGTAAGAAGCAAGGAGTACACTTGTATCGTGTGAAAGACTTTTTGGATGAAGATATTGATGGACATTTCTATGAAGAAGAACTACAGAAAGTGACAAAAGATATTGAATCAGTCTACAGAATTGAAAAGGTCTTGAAAACACGAAGAAGACGAGGTGTTAAAGAATTATTTGTGAAGTGGTTAGGTTGGCCAAAGAAGTTTAACAGTTGGGTGAAAGAAACAGATATTCGAAAATGAAGCATCCATTCACGTGTTTGGTCTCTGGACCTACAGGCAGTGGTAAAACTTCTCTAGTTAGAGAAATTCTAGAACAAAAGTTAATTAAACCCTCTCCAAAAACCATTTTATGGCTCTATGCAGCAGATCAGCCTTTATACAAGGGAATGAAAGGTGTGGAATTTTACCAAGGCATTCCAGATGACATTGAAGAGCGTTTTAACCCGAAAAAACCAAACTTACTCATCATTGATGACTTAATGACCAAATGTCATAGTGATGAGCGAATGACACGTCTATTTAGTGTTGGCAGCAGTCATCAAAATCTAAGCATTATTTTTATTGTGCATAATTTGTTTCATCATGGTAGAGAAATGCGAAATATTAGTTTGAATACACATTACATCATTCTGTTTAAAAATCCTAGAGACAGTCAACAAATAAGTACATTAGCGCGACAAATGTATCCTGGAAAATCTCAATTTCTCATAGAAGCCTATCAAGATGCTACGAGCAAACCTCATGGCTATTTATTCATTGATTTGAAGCCGAAGACAAATGATCAACTACGTATTCGTACAGGCATTTTACCAAAAGATACACATTACGTATATGTTGATAAGATCGCGTATGAACAAGAACCAAGTCACTTGACCATTCGCAACCAAGATGTCTAAACGTATTCAAGCGAATCAACCATTTCTTCACTTGCTCGCACGCAGCGGGCCTAAACGACGTAAATCCTTGCTACAACAAGCTACTAAGGAAGAATTAACTAGCTTGTTTGAAATTTGTTTGAATATATTGCGAGGACATTTACCCTTAAGCTCAAAAAGGTATAAGGTATTCAAGCGTGAACGTCATACCCTACGTACACTAGCAGATAAGAAGATATCACTTCGAAGAAAAAAGAAGTTGGTTAATCAGAAAGGAGGATTCATTGGAGCTATTGCTAAATTTGCATTACCCTTGTTAGCTCAGTTGCTGTTAAAATGAAACATACTATGAAAATGGTCCTCATTCCTGAATATGAATATAAAATGTTGTTAGAAAAGAAGGGAAAAGATGGTGAAATCAAAACGAAAGTGAATAAACTTTTACGTGGGAAACGAACTCGTGAAAAGGCAATAGAAATGTCTCAAGTTCTTGGCCGTCATTTACGAACAATTCAGTCGCAACAACAGCGACAAAAGTCTGTTACATCATCCAAAGCAGAAAAATCAGAAAAGTCCCAACAGTTTCTAAGTCATTTTCAACCTATTTATCATGTAAAACTAACACAACTTCTAGCAGAACTTAAGAAATATGGTACGAGATGGACAGATAAAAATGAACTTGTTTTAAAAACAGGTACTGTCATTACAAATTCCAACATTATTGATTTGTTGAAAGAAGCATTGGTTGCTACAAGAAGAAAAGAACAACGAGAACCACCGCATGGTTGGAAGCAGTTTATTGAGGAAATTGTAGATGCTAATATTCCAAAAACTGTTTTTGGTAAAAAGACAACTCGTGAAGATATTACAAAAGAGATACAACAACGTCAACAAAGGTTGTTTCCAGAAGGATGGGAAACTTTTTAACATGGATTAAAGAGCTATGGTGTTGTTGTTGTAAAGAAAATGGAAATAAAAATACTATTCCTGTAAAAATTAGGTGTGTTAGTGCTTGTTGTCAGGGAGAAGTAGTAGATACCAATTTAGATCATGTAGATAGCAATTTAGACAATAATGTAGACAACAATGTAGAAAGTGAGGATGAAGAGTGTCAAACATGAAGTAATGTATATACACATCTAGTCTATCTACATCACATAAACGATTTAGCTGCCATGGAGTCAACAAGTTTTTACATTACTTTACCCAGCAATGCTAGTATGAACTATTATCCCAACAACAAGACTTCGAATTATCAAATTCGTATGCCTCGAACCATCTATCTGAACGGAAAATATGAAGTGGCATTAGCTGAAATTCAATATCCACATACATGGACAACCATGAGACATGGAATGGACTATTCTATTCAGTATCGACAACAACCACTGAATGATGTTGTTCTTGACACAATCAATATTCCTTATGGTTACTACAGATCCATACAAGAAATATGTCATGCAGTTAATGAAGAAGCAACTAATTCTATGAAAGATGACCTTAAAGAAGGTATTCGGATAAAGTATGATAAAATTAGACGACGCGTTTTTCTATATCTAAAATATGGCTTTGAAGTGTCATTCTCCACTGGATTAGCTGAGATTTTAGGATTTATCCCAAATCAATGGTATACTGAAACGTGTACAGCTGAATATAAAGCTGATGTGAAACAGGGGTTTTATACACTTTATGTGTATTGTAGTATTTGTGAGCCACAAGTTGTTGGTGATTATTATGTTCCTTTGCTACGTTCTGTTGCAATACAAGGACATGATGGAGACATTATCATGAAAACTTATGGAGAACCTCATTATGTTCCTGTAAACACATCCAAATTTGACGTGATAGAGATGAATATTAAGGATGACACAGACCATAATGTTCCATTTCAAACTGGGAAGGTGATCTGTAAACTTCATTTTCGACCAAAAGCATTATGAAAGCATACACACACAATCCATCTATTTATCGCAACCATTTTCTTCGTCAAGTGGGTGGAGAATTACCAGGATTTAAAGGAGCGCGAATACAATATGGAGATGGTATTGGTTCAATACTGGGATCATTGGCTCGAAAAGCTATTCCACTGCTTAAGGCAGGGGCTAAAATCGTTGCACCACATCTTAAAAAGGCTGCAAAAGATGTCGCGAAAGATGTTACAGGTCGAGTAGCACAACGTATGTTTGGTGATGAGTTAGGAGGACAAAAGAGAGCGGAACCAGCAAAACCTGTCAGAAGGCGAAAGGCAGCTAAACGGATAACATCAACAAAATATAAGAAAGATATTTTTTAATCATGTCTTTAATTCATAATCATTCTTGTGAATGTAGTCTTTCTCCATTAGAATGGTTTCACATACCACCAACGCAAACTGCTGTAGAAAAAAGCTATAATGTAGACTATCAACCACTAACTACTATTAGAGAAGGTGCTCCAATAGAATTCTACATTCCTGCGAGTACCGAAGAATATCTAGATTTAAAGAACAGTAAACTCCATATTGTATGTCGCATTGTAAAGGTTGATGGAGAAGCGTGTGGTGTAGATGATAACGTGTCATGTATCAATGATTTGTTTAATGGGTTATGGTCTAATATTGAATTATTTCTAAATGATCGATTGGTATCACATAGTAACAATACTCATGGTTATACCAGCATCATATCTCATCTCATTCATGACTCGGAAGAAAGTCTCAATTCTGAGCGCTCTATGCGTCTCATCTATAAAGATACTGCCGGGTCAATGAATACTCATCAGGTGAAAAGACCTAATCATGAAAGATATGTATCAGGTTTTCATGTAAATATTGAAGGTGGTGATATAGCTGAAACAGGAAATAATGGTTTACATAATCGCTATTTGCATACACGTCTAAGCCGTGAGTTTATGCTTACAGGTGGTATAAGGGTAGATTTGTTTGAGCAGGATCGTTATCTTCCCAATGGTGTTAGTATGAAATTACGTTTACATAGACAAAAAGATGAATATGTATTAATGGCTGCAAATAATGGTTTTAAAGTAGAAGTGAGAGAAGCGTTTTTAACCATTCGCAAAGTGAGGGTTAGTCCAGGTATTCAGTTGGGACATGCAGATGCGTTGATGAAAAGTCCTGCTAAGTTTATTGTTACTAGAAAAGAATGTAAAGTTTTAGCTATTCCAACTGGATTTCAATCTTTTGTGAAAGATAGCATCTTTTTAGGCCAATTACCAAAACGTATTGTCATTGGAATGGTTCATAATGAATCCTTTGCTGGAACAGTATTGAGAAATCCATACAATTTTGAACATTTCAATCTTAACTTTATGCAGCTTTACTCTGATGGTGAACCAGTCCTATCAAAACCTCTCAAGCTTGATATAAATCAAGGCAAATATCTTGATGCTTTTGAAACACTTTACAAATCTTTTGATAGACTGGATGGTGAGAAAAGTTCGATTATAAAACGGGAAGATTGGCCTAGAGGTTATTCTTTATTTTCTTTTGACTTAACACCTGATTATGATGGTGCGGATCATTATGCCCTTATCAAACATGGGAATTTGAGACTAGAAATGAATTTTGCTGGTGCCTTGCAAAATACAGTCAATGTTATAGTGTATGCTGAATTTGATAACATTGTTGAAATAAGTGCAAATCGTAGCATTCAATTCGACTACCAGTCATGAACACGAAGCAGATAGAAGCCATCCTATCCCATGATGCCACGACAAAAGACTTGTTTCAAGGTGTGTTTGCCATGGACCAGTTACCATCTTTACAACGCGGTGCCTATGTCATCAACACAGACGATCATGATGAGCCAGGAGAGCATTGGGTGGCAGTATATTATGACGAAGACCCTGCAGAATATTTTGACTCTTATGGACTTTTACCTATAGACAGTCGTTTGAATAAGTTTTTAAAGTTTAATTTCATTTATAATTCAGTTCCATTACAAACACCAATATCCTCTACATGTGGATTTTATTGTGTGTATTATATAATTCAAAGAGCTCGAGGACATAGTCCTTTTGAAATCATTGATGTATTAAGAAGAAGTGATGGTGATTTTGTTGTAAAGGATTTTGTATATAGACATTATAAACCATTATTTTATTGATGTTGTATTAGTTAAGTTGTATTAGTTAAGTTATTGGTAATTGTGAATTGTATTATGAATATTGTAAATAAACAAGACAGTTTTATACAACATTCTTTGTTTATTGTGTTATACATTATTTACATTTCAACAATTATTTCACATTGAATTTTTATTTTACAAATACATTCAATACATCAATAAACACATGCCATTCATACCAATCTAAATTAATATATGTATCATAGACATTACATTCACGTTTGTAAATGCTATGAAAACTAGCATAACACTGTCCACTACCAAACTTTATTATTTTAACATCTTCATGTTCAGACAGTTTCAGTTCATATCCATGATCATTCATGTCAATGTTCATCACCATAACACACATGGGATGCGTCAGTTCAATGGACTTGGTGCCTCGCATGAGTTGCACTCCTTCCTCTTTGAATTCAAGCGTCAGGTTCTTTCCAATCCAATGCTTGTAACAGAGCGTGCCATTCCACTGTGTTGAGGGTGATGTAGTCGTAGCATTTTGTAAGCTCGTCATATTGGCGAAATCGTACAAACACGTCTAAATAGTTCTCAGTCACACGCACTTCTAAATCCTCTGAGAGTTTCAGGAGAAAGCCAGGTATCCTCAGCTTCTCTAGATGGTCTTTCAACACAGATTGTTCGTCAGTTGATAGAATGATATACTTTCCAAAATGTTTTAGCACGATGTCATCATATACGTTTCTCAGATATGAGAATCCATGCGTAATGGGTTCATATTCCGATAAAAAGTCTTCCATCTCGTTCAACAGTCAGATGAACTATGAGCTGTCTCCTTGTCTGCAAAGACGTTTTTATGCTCGCAAGATGGTGAAGAGTGGATGTTGTATCACTTCTAGGAATCGTAAGACTGCGCGCCAGTTCTTGATATCAAAGATGATCAAATCTGTATATGGTGTATCTGGCACAACTCCCTTATAATCCTCTGGATAATCCTGTAAAAGATTTCTACAGATTTCTACACGTATGTTAGAATCATATTCAGCCACCGTCACTTCCACTTTATTTTCAAGTCTACGTTTAAACCCATGTTCAAGTGGTATGTTTTTAAAGTCTTTCCACACTTCAGGTTTAAACCGATGATAACTTGTCTGAGAACCTAGTATCACTTCATTCCTATCATTTACAGTAAGGTAAGCACCACGGTTCAGCATGAGTGCATTCATGTTTTTACCTTGTTATGAGTCGTCTTCTTGTCTGCGAAGCCTTTTATCCACTTCTTTCACCTGCTTCTTCAACATTTTCCATTCAGGTATTGTCAGCAAGATTCCCTTTTTCGTTGGACGGTTTTTTCCAGTCCCCTCATCTCTCAGGTACTTGCGAATGTTTACCACTCCTTCATTGCTTTGTTTCATAATCTTGATATACTTTCCATTTCCTAGAGAAAGCATTCCATCCCACGACTGTGGTGTTGGTGCTGTCTCCACTTTCAATTTCTTGATGGTAGTGGTAGGATTTTTCACTTTTAAGTCTTTAACTGCATCTGCAAGAGTATCCATATCAGTTGTAGATCTCTTACGACTTTCACGTTCCATGTTAACACTTCAATGTTCACACCTCAAATAACTCTTCCGTTGGAGGACCTCCCCCTTTTATACCACAGCCTTGTAATGTCCATGCGCTAAAGTGGAATAGCCATCACTCATCACATATCGCTTGTCGTCATATGGGGAGAGGGCTACTTTCCTCAACTTCTCCGAGAAAAGCTGGTGACTATGACTTCGGATAATGTGTCCTGTAGCCATCGTTTGAGTTTTCTTAAACAAACTGTCTCTATACTGCACATGGTTAATGCGTCTTTGACACGCGCGAGTGATGCCTTTGGCCGTACGTTTTTCTTTCCCACCACACAATAAACTGTACATTTTCGGTCTGAGTCCAACAAACTCTTCAATAGGGACGCCTGCCGTCTCATCCTTCATTTTCCCGAGCACTTTTTTGTTCACGTTGGAATGTAGGAAATGATCCGGTGGATAGTCACTTGTGTCGAACAGGTCAGCATCCTGCTGCATATCCTTGTAGATATCTTCCGTTTCTATGTCGTAACATAGACTGTCGGTGTCGCTGAACAATAACTTGGCATTGGGATACTTGGCCATGATGTAGTTGTAATGAAAGTTGAACATAAGCACTTTGCTGAGGTCGAGAATGGTGAAACCAACTTGAATGGGTTTATCCAGAAGCAAATCCACTTTGCGCAAATGTACCGCGGTCAAATCTTCGTTGAAAATTTTGAATTTGTGGAAAGAAGGTTTGGCTACAAGTTTCTTGAACCGCTTTTCCTTGTGAACAAGTTCAACATTGATTCGCTTTCTCACATTTTCCATGGTTTTGCCAAACACTGAGTTGTTCATCAGTTTGAAGAAGTCTTTCTCAAATGGGTTCTTGGCCAATTTTCTCTTTTCCGTGTTCAAGGTAATGTATTTTGCCAACCATTTGCTCTGTTCAAACATGATGGCGCGATGTACTTTAGTGACTTTCAACCCCAGTGAGACGTACTGTTGTAAATTCCTGTAATGAAGTACATATTTCTTCTTGTCAGACAAGTTAGGAATGAGCTTTTCACTGGGTTTGCCTTTCATGCTTAGATCTTCCAGTAGCTTCTGACTGTACTCTGACAATTCTCCAAATTTGACACATTTCCGTTCTGGAGCCACTGGGTAGTAATTATGACGATTATGGATTGAATTTGGATATTCTAAATCCACTTCCAAAATGAATCCAATGTCATCATCTTCATCCACATCCATGAAGTCAATGGATTCTGGCTCGCTCACCCACATAAATCCTCTTTGTGGCATGCTTTGTGACATGGCCCAGCCATACAAGTTGTTTGCGTCGAGGTACATCAGGTAGTTGTTTGGTATCTCAGAATTGTATTCTGCTACGTAGGGATTATTTGCTTTCGCATACTTGTGTGTGATCACGGATATTCCTCCACGTATGCCTTGCTCAACCATTTGGTACATGTCAATGTCATTGATCAATTCCAACTTCACCTTTGTCGCTTTTAACATTGCATCCCACGACAGTCCTGGTGCTGTATAGTAATGAGCGGGATCCAATTCATACGTGTTGAGACATACTTGACGAAAGTTTTCAAACACGTCAGCTAGTAATAACACATCTGATTTCAGGTACAGGTCGTGGTATTCACCAAATGTTGTACAGTTGAATGTATCCCACACCTTCTGCGCATGTGCATAATCCTCATCGCTAATGTCCTCTTCGCTAAGCTGACTATAAAACTTGTCCTTTGATGGTAGCTGTGTTTCAGCAAACTTGGATGGCTCGTCCACGTAATCGTAGGGGTACACTCCCTTTCTCAACAGCAAATCTTGCTGGTTACTATCGTGAATGTGAGAGGTCATGTTGTAGAAGTTATCTTTCCCTTCTGCTGCAAGGTTGGATACCAACTTCTGTAGGGAGGTACTCATGAACTGAAAGCTGTCTGTAAATTTCAGATTGCTCATGGTGAATGCAATATATTTCTCAATGGTGTTGGGAATGACTGTAATCGTTTCATCTTTGAATTTCCCAATTTCCTCCATGATAAGGTGACTGTCATAACCTCGCAAATTGTGGAAAAACACAGGAATGATAAAAGAATCTTTATCCCCCTGCTTATCCTTTCTAAGTCGGAATTGTAAGTTGCATTCACTATGTGCAGCTCCGCGATATTTACCATTGATATGGTCATGATCTCTCACACGATCTGCTCCTAGAGGTTCATGACAAATGTAGCAATCAACAGCGTTCTTAAAATTCTCTTTGTCTTCGGAAGTCATAGCCATTCCCTTTGGCCGCTCTAAACCACGTACAATACGATCACGTTCATTCAACATATGGTCTAAAAAGACCTTTACGGCATTGTCTCCTCGATACACGACTGGTGCACGTGTGTTGTACTGGCTCACAACCACATAGGCAAAGCTGTTTGGACGATGATGTTGATACTTGTCTCCTTCATGCTTTTGCGTGAAACATTCAAAGTCTGCATAAATCACAAACGGTGCTCGTTGTTGTTTAGCCACATTCTTGAACTTGATGAAGGGTTCCTTGGGAAATGATAAACGTTGCGCGCCATGCTTGCCACACACTTCACGATGCTCATCTAAAAGCTCTTGTCGCATAAACCCGTGAAGACAGTTGAAACAATAAAAAGCTGCACCATTATGCTTTGATCGATAAGACATAAGTCTGCTGAAATTCTTGATGAGGCAGTAATGCCTTTTCTTGTCATCGCTAATCAAAAGCAAGTTGATTTCTCTCGCACTGGTGTTTCGACTCAGTTGTATTGGAACAACTACATCTTGTTCATATCCAAACACGTTAATGGACACATCATTCTCCTTTTCAAACTTTGGAATGTCTGTAATCGGTGTCGGAAATGCCATACCCTCTACCTTTAATTCCTTCTCAAATGGCTTGTAATTATTCACGCGATTTGCATTTCTGTCATGAGGGTGAAGGTATGCCAATACTGACCATAAGAAACACTTGTTGTCATCATTCTTAATGTTTATCACACCATTTGTTTTCTTCACTTTCTTCGGTAGTGGAATAAAACTACTCGCATCCAGTGGCGTTGACGTAGCTGTATGTACTTCAATGTACAGTATGTTATCCAATACCCAGCCAGAGCCTTGTCGCTCATGTTCATCAAACTTAGTAAACAATTCTTTATAGGCGTCTGGCAAGTCCTGCTCAATATCTGCTGGGTTGTATGCTGTATATGTTGGACTGCTGATAAATGAATTATCCACTTGTTCTACCATAACACCTTCAGCAGTCGCTGTCAGTTTCTTGAAACGTGCATGAACGACAATGTACCACTTCATTCCATAGTTTAAGGTCTCCAACAAATGTGTCTTGATACGGTTCTCTTGTTGTCGCATTTCAAGCAGTAAATCCGATCCATCCTCAGACTCAAATCGTCTTTCCTGTGCGTTTTCTCCCAGACTAACCCTTCTACCTCTCCCTACTTGCCCTGTTTTTTCTTTCTGTGAAACATGTTCTTCATGAGACGCATTTTCCATCTCAGCTGGTATGCATGCATGTGCCTCAAATGCATCCATAGATGGAAATATTTTAATGCATTCACAGCAGAGGACTGGATGAGGTCTGATAACACCATCTTGTACCGTCTTTCGTCTCTTGGCTTCAATCATCTCAACAAGCTCTTCATTAGCACGTTTCATCTTAGCTGGTTTGCATGTATGTGCTACGAACAATTCCAGAGATGGAAATGTTACATTACAATCATGACAGACGACTGATGTGTCTGAATTAGATGCCATTGTTGTTGTCACGTCAATTGCTTAAACTGATATGATGAAATGTAGGTCTCACTCATCCTATTTATACCACCTAGGCATGTATTGCAGAGACATCTAGCGGAGAGCGATGTGTTCTGACGATACCTGAAAGCATTAAGAAAAGAAAAGCATAATATGTTTTCAAAAAAAATTAAATTTTGGATTAGAACCCTCATTTTTACCCTACTACACCATGGTAAAATGTTCAAACTTATTTTATACATCATATTTTGTCAAAAAACAAAATTTGTTAAAGTTGGTCTAGAACCTCATTTTTACTCTACTACACCATTGTATAATGTTTAAACTTATTTTATACATCATATTTTGTCAAAAAACAAAATTTGTTAAAATTGGTCTAGAACCACCATTTTTCAACTACTATGACTTTAGAATATTCAAATAAGTAGCGTGCTAAAATGTTCAAACTTATTTTATATATCATATGGTGTTAAAAACTAAATTTGTTAAAGTTGGTCTAGAACCACCATTTTCCCACTACTATAACTTTAGAACATTCAAATAAGTAGCATGCTAAAATGTTCAAACTTATTTTATATATTATATGGTGTTAAAAACTACATTTGTTAAATGTGCTTTAGAAGTGTCATTTTCCAACTACTATAACTTTAGAACATAACATTAGACTTAACGTAGGGAAAATCCCATTCCTTCTCAAATTTATTGATTGTTCCCACACTCGAGCGCACTCTGAATTTATCGATCGGTTTTCCCTCACACTCTGTACGAGTGCACTCTGAAATTATCGATCGGTTTTCCACCACACTCTGTACGAGTGCACTCTGAAATTATCGATCGGTTTTCCACCACACTCTGTACACATATACTTATGCTATGTGTGTGGTTACTGTAATGGGGAAACCATTGAAATATGACTAATTAAATATTATAATAATAATAATAATAATAAAAAAGTCACAAAGTCACATAATGTCACAGAGTCACATGATGTCACAGTCTCATGTTGTCATATAATGTAACAGAGTCATAAAAATGAGCAAAAACTAAAAATAACCAAAAAAAATTTTTTTTGTCCCAGCCGGGAACCGAACCCGGGGCTCTTAGGTTGCTAGTCGTTCGCTCTAACCAGTGAGCCATTACGACTTCTCTGTTGAACGATCTGATAATGACATACATACGTTTGACTAATTATGTTCATATAGCAATTCAATAGTCATATAACTATATGATGTTACATAGTCACGTGATGTAACAAAGTGTCACATGATGTAACATAGTGTAACATTGTGTCACATTGTGTTACATAATGTAACATAATGTTACCAAAAAAAAAAAAAAAAAAAAAAAAAAAAAGATGACTTACCACAAGTCATTGGTTAATTTGTCTTCCAATCTTGCACTCCCTTTTCCAAAGAATAACCAAATCTTTCACTTCTCTTTTCCAATGAATAGCTAATGTTTCACTTCCTTTTTCCAAAGAATAGTCAATGTTTCACTCCGTGTCCTATGTGTATTCCAGTCAATCCTTCACTTGTTCTTCAACAGCACAGCACAACACAATAGGTAAGAGCAACTGTTTTCACTTTTTTTTCCATGTGTATCCAACGGCAGTCAGAGCATGAATGATGCAAATGTACACAGACAATGTGCTCTTATAGGAGTGTTGAATCACATCCTAGTTTCACTTCGTCTCCTATGTGTATTCCAGTCAATCCTTCACTTGTTCTTCAACAGCACAGCACAACACAATAGGTAAGAGCAACTGTTTTCCCATGTGTAACCAACGGCAGTCAGAGCTTGAATGATGCATATGTGCACAGACAATGTGCTCTTATAGGAGTGTTGAATCACATCCTGGGGGGGGGGGGGGTCCCCATGGTATATGATTCTTCACCGGGGGGGGGGGGGGTCCCTATGGTATATGATTCCTCACCAGGGGGGGGTCCCCATGGTATATGATTCTTCACCGGGGGGGGGGGTCCCCATGGTATATGATTCTTCACCAGGGGGGGGGGGGGTCCCCATGATATGAAAGTGATGCCCGAGGGCGGGTTCGATCCATTGACCTTCAGATCATGGGTCCGCTTACGGGTCCTCTGCTCTACCAACTGAGCCATTCAGGCCAGAAGGTTTATGATCGGGAAAATTTTCCTCATATACATGATTGACAGGTCATGTGACACATGATTGACAGGTCATGTGACACATGATTGACAGGTCACGTGACGAATGACGTCATTGACACGGGCGCGCGCTTTAATATCTGTTTCAGAACACCCTATGACGTCATTATGGCGTCACTGTGCTTGAACTCTCATGAGAGTTCTAGCACACCTCCTGACGTCATGATGACGTCACTTCCTGTGCTTGAACTCTCGTTTTCTCCCTACTATTGGCTGATTGTTCCAGTTATTTTTTAGGATAATCCAAAGTAGAAATTCGGTCTCATGTTTAATCTATCGGTGGAAATATAAGGTCTTTAGTTAATAGATAATCACTTTGCAGGATAACATGTTGGGGAGGCTTTAATCATTGGTCTTTTAGATATTGTCTAACGCGGAACTGAAATAGTATGGAATGGTCTCTGTGGGGTTGTAATTTGTCGCTTTACTTTCCATAGCAGTTTATAACATTACTGAGTACGATCTCTTGTTGGCCACCAGAAATACTAGAAGTCTCTGGTTTAACACAAATTGATACAAATATTTAGTTTTCTAAATTCGTTTAAATTCGTGATATGAAAATGAAGAAGACGACTTTCGCAAAGGCACAAAATGATATATTTGAAATTGCTAAAGCAACAAAAATTAAACAAAAAAATCCGGCAAGAACAGCTCAACGTACGAAAGGAGAGAGTGCATTTTTAACAGAAAGTGGTGTTCAACGTGGTCTGGAAAGATGCGGTGAACACTGTCGAGCAATAAAATATAACACCACCGGCTCGTTAAATAGCCAGTTCCATCATTGTATAAATACAAATTCATAAAACATGTGTTGCGAATGTGTAAAAGTGGAATACCCTGATCGCGTATGTAACAGTTATGGCGCTTTGGTTAAACTGCGACTTTGAACCAAAGTCACTGATAATAACAGCAAATTCACATGTTAATGAGCGATGTTATGTCTTTGTAAAAACAGATAGAGAGAGACGTCTTACTCCTTTGGTAACTTTATTCAGAACCCCGTTGAATCTTCGAAGTTCTGACACCATGTTATGTCTTTGTAAAAACAGATAGAGAGAGACGTCTTACTCCTTTGGTAACTTTATATATTTAACTATACAAAACTTTAACTTATGCACAAAATATTCAGCAATCCACTATCAACTTTTGTTGCTTCCCTCGTGTATGTCATGGCGGCACTAACATACTGGCTGTATTCATACGCACTTCAAATATTAAACTTCACATTGATAATTTAGTATTACATGTAAATAAGCTTTTAAACATTACTTTAACAAATTTCATTATATGATTTTGTTTTTACAAAGACATAACATGGTGTCAGAGCTTCGAAGATTCAACGGGGTTCTGAATAAAGTTACCAAAGGAGTAAGACGTCTCTCTCTATCTGTTTTTACAAAGACATAACAAGCGATAATTAAATTACGGCAGTCATACAATCATTACTACAAGGCCCAGACCGTAGAATGGGACGGAGGGTAGAATGAGACATTTGACGCAGATAGGCTGAAACCTGCTGTACTCATTTTACTATTGGATATCCTTCGACCCACATATTTGGGAAAGTGTATCTGATAATATTGTAACAAAAAGTTGAAAGTATCATTTGTTGTTCAAGAGAAAAGTTAATAAAACCAGCCAGATTGATCAGCTGTTTATTTGTTGACGTCGCCACCTTGGTCCTAGGACATCCTTTGTAACGCTGTCTGTGATTGGTTCATGTTCTGGGACATCGGTTGTAACGCTGTTTGTGATTGGTTCATGTTCAGGCCGACATTTTCTGTCCCAAATGTCCCAAACACAGTGTTGCCACATCATCCTTTTTTAAAAGGATTATCCTTTTTTTTGAAAAAGCCCGATTTTATCCTTTTTTTATCCTTAAATACTTTTTTTATACTTTTTTAAAGTTTTCATCCTTTTTTTATACTTTTTTTTCGCTTTTTATCCTTTTTTTTTATTTTGATGCTTTTTTTCATTTTCTTTTTTCGTTCAAAATATCATTTTTTCCTAATTAGTTATATATTTTTTTTCTGCTATCATTTTTTCTCACCCTAGTCATAACCCATGATTAGGCCATAATATTAACCGCTCTTACACTGTATGTGTATGTAATTTTTAACTTTTTTGCAGCGTCTATTGTTAAAATCAATACATCTGTAGAGAAAGGGTATTTTTTTCATGGAATTGAAACATATATTCTGTAAATGTATTCAATGTCTTATCACGCTGTAAAATATCCAGTATTCTAAATGATGTTGAGTAGTTTTTAGCCCAGCTTACGTTACACGTAAGCTGGGGTATTCCTATCGGTTTGCGGGTGGTTAGTTAGTTAGTTAGTTGTTTATTTAGTAAACTTTGTTTCAAAATGCATCTACTCCTACAATTTTGATCCGATGTCATTTATTTTTGGTATGAGGCATCCCTAAGGGGTCGTGCATACGGCTTGTGCTTTTCTAGTCGATCGGGTGATTTTTTAATTTTTGGCGAATTTTTGAATAAAAAATTTTAAAATGTGTCTCCTGCATTTTTGACCCGATGTCATTTATGTTTGGTATGAGGCACCCCTAAAGGGTCATGCATACGGCTTGTGCTTTTTTAGTCGATCGAACAATTTTTGTGTTTTTGGGGAGTTTTTGAAGCAAAAATTTCGAAAATAATCAAAATGCATCTACTCCTACAATTTTGAGTCGATGTCTTTTATTTTTTTTTTTGTGAGGCATCCCTAAGCGGTCATGCATACGGCTTGTGCTTTTTTATGTCGATCGGGTGATTTTTGAATTTTTGGGGAATTTTTGAAGAAAAAATTTTAAAATGAATCTCCCTACATTTTTGACCCGATGTCATTTATTTTTGGTATGAGGCACCCGTAAAGGGTCGTGCATACGGATTGTGCTTTTTTAGTCGATCGGGCAATTTTTGTATTTTTAGGGAGTTTTTGAAGAAAAAACTTCAAAATGCATTTCTTCCCACAGTTTTTATCCGATTTCATTTATTTTTGGTATGAGGCATCCTTAGGTGGGTCGGGCATACAGCTTGTGCTTTTTGACTCGACTTGGGAATTTTTGATTTTGGGGGGAATTTTTGATGAAAATACCTCAAAATGCATACTACTGTTTTGATCAGACATCATTTATTTTGGGGCTGAGGCATGCTTAGGGTGTCGTGAATACGGCCTGTACTTTCTAAGTTGATCAGGGAATTTTTGAAGAAAAAAAATCAAAATGCATCTCCTCCTACAGTTTTTATCAGATTTCATTTATTTTTTTATGAGCCGTCTCTTGGGGGCCATGCATATGGCTCGTGCTTTTTTGAGTGAATTGGAAAACTTTTGAATTATTGTTTTCGGAATTTTTGAAAAAAAATTAAGTGAATCTCCTCCTACAGCGCGTAAATGCAAGTAAAAGGAACTTGTGCAATAGTCAGATTTAACGACCGAATATCGACGCAAGTTACATAAACATGCGCAGTAGTCCAAAATAAGCGCTGCGCATCGATGCAAGTTGAATAAACATCGCAATGGGCCGAAAAAAATGAACCAGGCATCGACGCAAGTTGAATAGACATGTGCAGTGGTCCGAAATGCAAACCGCACATCAACGCAACCCAAAGAAACATGCGCACTGGTCCGAAATGCGAAGCACACATCGAGACAAGTTAAATAAACATCTGCACTGGTCCAAAATTCGAACCGCGCATCAACGCAAGTTAAATAAACATTCGCAATGATCCGAAATTCGAACTGCTCATCAACGCAAGTTGAATAAACATGCGCACTGGTCCGAAATGCAAACCGCGCATCAAGGCAACCTAAGAAAACTTGTGCACTTGTCCAAAATAAGTACCGCGCATCGACTCAAGTTAAATAAACTTGCGCACTGGTCTGAAATAAGAACCGCACATCAACACAAGGTAAACAAACATGCGCACTGATCCGAAATAAGAACCGCTCATCAACAAAAGGTAAATAAACATGCGTGCTGGCCCGAAAGGCGAACCGCGCATCAAGGCAACCTAAGGGAACTTGTGCACTTGTCCAAAATAAGTACCGCTCATCAACGCAAGTAAAATAAACATGTGCATTGGTCTGAAATAAGAACCACGCATCGACGCAAGTTAAATAAACTTGCGCACTGGTCTGAAATAAGAACCGCACATCAACACAAGGTAAACAAACGTGCCCACTGATCCGAAATAAAAACCGCACATCAACAAAAGGTAAATAAACATGCCTGCTGGCCCGAAATGCAAACCGCACATCAACGCAAGTTAAATAAACATGTGCACTGTTCCCAAATGAGAGCCGCGCATCAACGCAAATTAAATAAACATGCGCACTTATCTGAATAAGAACCGCGCATCGAGGCAGGTTACATAAATATGCGCACTGGTCCGAAATGCGAGCGTTATTTGAAGGTATCTATGGCTGACTGTCTAGCCTACCAGAGATACGAAAAATCTGTTTCCCATTTTTCATGAAAAGAAATCTTTGTATGCATTTATCGGTCTATGTTCTGGTCCAGTGCTAAATTAATTATTGAGATAGCTCTTTGCCGTCTCATCTTTTGAAGCCCAATTTTTCAGGGAAATTCCCTTGCACATGCACGCTGGAATTGGTCTTATTGCTTTTCGTAAGCTGGGACTTTGTCCTTGGACAAACTTGTTATTTCTTGAATGATTTCCAATAACTTCATTCTGTAAGTTTGAGTTGCATGTCCCTAGGGACCACCGATCAAGTACGTACGCACCTTTTTGTTTTTAGACCAGCCGACCATGCCGGGCTGGTCTTATCACATCAATAGAGGGGTATCCGTCGTCTGTATGTACGTGTGTAAACTTTTACTTAAATTAAAATGCTTCCTCTCCCTCAGTTTTGATCGGATCCCTCTCAAATTTTACACGAATGTTCTCCAGCTAGGCCTCTCTTTAAAATTTTTTTTGGCGATCCGCCAAAAATTGGCTAAATTGGGGGTATTTAAAATTTTTCGGTTGCCTATTTTCAAAATGGTTATTCTCCCACAATTTTGATCGGATTCCTTTCCAATTTTGAACATTTATTCTCTAGGTAGGTCTGTCTTGAAAAATTACTTTTTTTTTGGCGATCCGCTAAAAATTGGCTAAATGGGGGCATTTAAAAATATTTAGTAGCAATTTTCAAAACTCTTCTTTTGGCACAATTTGACCGGATTCCTTTATAATTTTATAAAGTACATTCTGGTATGCAAATATTTTTTAATCGCTATGAAAACGAGCATTATAAATTCAGGGTTCGCGTTGGCGGGGTTTTTGTCCACTTTTTGGGCATTTTGTTACGAAATGACTCACTTTTTCGGAAGCCACCGAGTTTTTCTGGACCTAACTGAGTCACACTTTCCCTTTTTGACTCACTTTCCTGAGAACCCAGCGCGAGCCTTGAAATTACAAAAAAATGATACAATATGATTAACATTAATGTTTTCTCGATCTTCAGCAAAATATGAATTATCCTTTTTTTCATACTTTTTTTTCTCAAATTTATCCTTTTTTATCCTTTTTTTCATCCTTTTTTTTCTTGGCGACTCCGTGGCAACACTGCAAACACAATTTATACTTTTGTGTATTTTAATGTACGTATACTGGGAAGTTGCTGTGTTTTGTATTAGCAATGTTTGGTTAGACCTCTTCTGTCGGTGATATATATTTGTTCACGTGTAAGTTGGGGGATATTTCCCTAAAATCATTAATTTCGTCCACAGTTGACATCACAAAACGCTCTCGTTGCAGATCAACACAGATCATGGCTTTTAGATTTTTCCCACCATGGGCGCGCACCACTGGGTTGGTTCCGTAATCGGTTGAATGATACCATTAAGCACCATACGGTCGAGTTCTTCCTTCACTTGTTTTAACAACGGTTCTGATACACGTCGTGGAGTTGCAAGGTTGTAAGGCACTGCGCCATCTTTTAGTGTGATCCTCACCGGTTCAAAGCTCTTCATCAGACCAAATTCTCCAAATATGTCACCACTGATATGTTCAACGAACTGAACAAGTCCCCTTGCTACTGCAACGCCTCTGCTAAGAAGACTCGCTTGAAGGTTTGAAGAAATAACATACACAGGAAATTTGTATTGCTTCCACTTGTGTAGTACCGTCGTATTAAATTGTCCCATAGCTTTCACCTGGCCGATGGACCTGATAACAGTGCAAAACTTGGCTGAAGTTCTGGCCTTGGTTTGATCTTGTTAAATACTGCCTCTGGAATGCACGTGACATCTGCGCCTGTGTCCAGCTTGAATTTAACAGGTTTGTTCGAATTCAAAAATACCTCCCACGGTCGAACATCAGGGCAATGAACAGCTCCAAGAAAAAATGCCGGGGTTTGAACATTACTTGCAAAGTCACCTTCGTCTTCAGTTACCTCATGTAGATTCTTTTTCTTGGCTCGGCAGACTCGCTCAAAATGATTGAATTTACCACGCAATCGGTACTTTTTACCTTTTGCAGGGCACGGCTTGCCTCAATGGAAATATCGACAGTTCCCACATTGCGCTCCTGTTTGAGTTTTATTGCATCTCTCGCTACCTCGCCTCGCCCCGAAAATTGTTTCGGTCTGGGATCTTGGAATCGCAGACCGAGGTTAGACGCAGCTTGTTGACTTGTTTTTTGAGACTTTACCGTTTCCGACATTCTGCAGATCTCAATGGCATCGGCAAGGCTGAGATCATCCTTCAGCTGTAGTCATTCTGAGCATTCCTTGTCTGAAATACCCACGACCAGAAGATCACGGATCTGCTGTTCTTTCGCGCTTGCCTCATATCCACCCGTTTCAGACAGTTCATACAGCGCACGGATGTAAGCTTCAACGTTTTCTCCCGGCTGTTGTTTTCGTGCATGGAACATGCAGCGTTCGTGTATTTTATTCACTGACGGCACTAAATGAGCGTCAAACCTTGCAATAACGGCATCGAGATTGTTTCGCTCGCGGTCATTTGCAAAGGCAAATGAACTGTAAATCGTCTCAGCCTGCATGATCATGGAGTATATAAGACTGGACACTTGAATTTCTCCCTCTTCTTTTTTTCAGCTTGGAGGCAATACGGAATCTCTGCCAACGGTTTCTCCATTCTGGCCATTGCTGTGGTTTACTAAAGTCGAAGGCTGTCGGTGGTTGAAACTTTGCCAATTTTTAAACCACGTCTGACACCATGCCATGTCTTCGTAAAAGCAGAGAGAGAGAGAGAGAGAGAGAGAGAGAGAGAGAGAGAGAGAGAGAGAGAGAGGGGGGGGGGGGAGAGGGAGAGACGTCTTACTCGTTTGATGACTTTATTCAGAACTCCTCGCATCATTCAAATTTGATCACGTGATGTGGTAATAGTGCAAAGGTGTAAGCATAAACAATAAACCTATGCATATAAACACCTCTAATAACCAACAATATGAATGTGTGTCTGGCAAAATGGGATTTTGTTGATTTTTGCCGTTTTTTTTCTATAATTTCTTTGTATCCTTGTCCCAACTGAATTCAGCCGAAATGCCAAAACTTTTCGGCAAAAGTCAAAGTGCGAATTGGCTCATTAAATTATTTCCTGGTTACCCATAAACAGGAAGTGTATTTGAAAACATAAGAGCTATGGGAATATTGTTGTGAAGGTAAGTTACTTTGGCATGAGAGACTTACCAGGCTGAAGCTGTCAGATAATAAGGCTATTTGAAAATAAGGATTTTACTGTAAAATTCGCGGTAGTCAAAATATTCCTTCAGGAAGTAAGCATTGATGTCGTAAAAAGAAACTGTTCCTTCAACGGTTCTAAAAATATTCTTGTTAGTAAAAAGAATATTTGAAACATGTACTAATGATCTAATTGTATGTTATAAGACATTATTTTTTCCTGAAGTGTATGGTAACTTATGTCGTAAAAATTTTATTTTCAATCAGTTTATTTTAAATATACAGTGCAAATATCAGGTGTTTCATATTTAAGAAGGTGCGAGTATGAATTTACTTTACTTTGCCCCAGCTGTTTTGTGCGTAGCCACAATATACAGCGAGATATCGATAGATTTTTTTTCACAAATACGTAGTTTTGAAATTGTATTATCGCTCACTCATTTGTGCTATTTTCATATGTTTTTTTTTTTTTTGAGGTACGAAGTTTTCTGAACTTGTATCATCACTCATTGACCGTGTTTTATTGGACGTATCTGAAAAAAAATAATAAGTACAGATAATGTCCCAATAAAACACTTCAGATAATGTTTTGAGAATAAAAATGGCTGCCGGAGCTTTGGTGCTTTTCTCTCTAGTAGATAGCAACTCAAATTGTGTATTGCTGGTCAGTAGTTGTATTTCTACTGTAAGTTGTCATATGTCAGTTCTGAATCGACGTAAGTAAAGCAAAACTGTTTCACTTTTGGGCGATAATGGCGCGCAGGTGCGCAGAAAAGGATTATGGGAAGATAATCTGAATGTAAAGCTCGACACACTTAAGAATGTTTCGAGACATTGTCGAAAAACCAAGAAACATTATCTGATTTTCCACAACTTTGTGAAGTTGTGGAAAAAATATTAATTGGTCAACCCCTATTTCAGTTCTTATTTTTAGTCGTCCCAAGGGTCCAACTCTGTGAAACAATTGTTGCTTTGGCTCAGCGAGATGTATGGGAGGAGTCAAAATACCGGAAGTTATACAGAAAATCAGTGGTAAAATTAATTGTGGTCCGAGGCCACCTAAACTTTTTTTATGTATATCAATGATCTTTGTGATTTTTAAATATTTTACATCTTATATTATTTCCTGATGATACCAATGCATTTAGAAGTGGTTATGATTAAACAACTCTTGACAGAGAAGTTAGTATAGAGCTAGATTTACTGCAAATCTGGTTTAATGTTAATAAGTTGACTTTAAACGTTCAAAAAACAAATTTGATGTTTGGTGCATTTAGAAACATGGTAAATGACATTAGTATCTCCATAAATAGTATTGAAATTCAACAAGTGTCTGATACAAGTTTTTAGAAGTTATTATAGACTCTAACTTGAACTGGTATGAACAAATTAATCGTGTTTCGGATAAATTTTCCAAAGCTTTAGCAATATTGTATCCAGTAAAATTTTATCTGGATAAATATTCATTGTTAACTATTCTTTATTTTTCCTTATCTTTGGTATTGCAGTGAAATATTGGCGTCTAGCACGTCTAAAACAAAACTGAAGGTTTTTGTTCTTAAAGCGGAAACGAGCAATACGAATAATTGACAAGGATAGGTTTTATGATCTAACGAATGAATTGTTTATCAGTTGTAAATTATTAAAATTTGAAGGTATTGTAAAGCTTAAAACTACTAGCATTATGTATAAGGCTTATCATGAGCAGCTTCCTGTTAATTTGAAAAATTATTTTCAAATTGGAAATTGTGCAAGCACACCTAGTACGAGACAGTGTGATAAATTCAAAACAAACTTTGCTAGAACAAATTTGAAATCAAATTGTGCTTCTGTGATTGGCGTTAAAACTTGAATTAGTTTTCCCAACGAAATCAGATTATCTGTCAGTACTGAGTTGTTTAAGGAAATTGTTAAAAATTATATCATAGCATCATGCTGTAACAATTAGTTTTAATTTTACTTGCTGCTATATTACTATAGTTTTCCTTAATGTTTTATTTTTTTTAGTACTGGAATGCTCTAGTATAAGTTTTAAAACAGATAGATCTCATCAGAGGTCAGCTGTTTTATAACATCGTACGAATCTAGCTCCAACTACCCTAATGGCCTCAGATAACAATTAATTAACACTTGACAAGCCTTTGGCTTGCAAGAGTTATATGAATTGGTGCGAGCAAAATTCGTCCTTTTTTTTTCTTCTAGACAGTTTTTCCGATTTTTTGTGTCTTCTTCTTCTCTGACACTATGGGCCCTACGACAATGAAACTTGGGACTTATGAAGAGCTTGATCTGAACATGTGCATGTCACTTTTTATTTTCGTCTTTGATTTCGTTTTCTTTGTTAAAACGCCATGTGAAAAGAGTGTATTTTTTTGCAAATAAATGCGTAGTATTTAACCCACATCACACACAGTTGCAAAGTGAGCTTTGTGCGAGCTCTCACTGCGTAAATAGCTAACACGGCGTATGCTAGATCAATCAATAAAACCTTGAGTCAACAGAAACCAAACACTACTCGGCTTATAAGACGTATTCAAGCTGTGTTGTTTGCAATATATTATTTAAGAAATAACCCATTGAAGGAAGTATTTTTGCGTTTTAATTTTTGTCAAGTGTTTAACATTTCGCTAGCGAAGTGAGGTTCTAGTTTAGTTATCTGTTTCTTTATAGCATTTCCTAAAATGCCTGTTTTCTGGTCCTACACAGCTTCCAAACCGTGACAGATTCTAGTGGTATTGTCATCTACATGTATGAAAATAACAGTAAAAAGAGGCAAAACCCATTACTCTTTCTTTTAGAAATTTTCACCTCAAGAGGACAGCCCTCGGATTCCCCACGAAGGACTCCCGCGGCATTCAGACACGCACTTTTTGTTACAAGTTTAAACAATCATTTCCCCAATAGAAATAAATCCACAAAGTTTATATTCATGTCACATAGACTACTACCAGCTTGTCCTTTAATCATGTTTTTTGTTGTTGTTATGTTGGACGAATTGTTCTACCTGTTTCAGTTGCATTAAACGAGGCACTATTTCTTTGTGAGTAGCCTTGTTAGTTCTTAATCCTACAGACCATTTTAAAACCAGCGAGAATATACTCATATTTGGTATCACTAGAAATATTACCCAAAATGACATGCAAAAATACAACTCTGAAAATTTTGTATCAATGTAAAAAATGTGACGCCATTTTGAAATTTGATTTAAAAAAATCTGTCAAATTGCAATCCCTGGTTTCTGTTAACACCATTTGATGCTATCACCACACATAAATTACATGTGTTAGGCTTTTGGAGCAATAATACCTCGTAAACGATTTTATTCAAAAGTGCCAGATTGTTTTTGTATCTTGACTAATTGTCATATTTTTTCTATATCTTCACTGACAATCAGGAGTTTGTATATGAGCCAGCCTCAGACTTTAGAAACCTTAATATCCATCATATACCTGGGTCTTACCCGAATCTGAAAAATAACAAAGTATAACTACTTCAAAGAAATTAATATGGCGTGCTAGTTAAATGATTTATACAATACAAGGAGTAAACATGAATTTTTAACCACAATTTCCATCGTTCTATTCCATGTTTATTTTGGTGCCCAGCACCATGACATCACAGTGAACCAATGAAAATTGGAGCTTGAGAAAGGCCGAGAATTCCAAACCGCTTGGCTTCACGTGTTTTCGTTCAAATCCCTACTCACATTTACAGTTTGTTAAGTTCGAAGGCCAAACATGCACGACACTTGTCATCAGATACATATGGGAATTTAGTTTTATCTCGTGTTCTTCATTACTGGGAACTTACACTAAAATGAAAATTTTCGCGCGTCTAAAGTTTCAGATGAGCTTCAGCACAAACTCCAGATTATCAGTCAAGAAATAGAAACAATCTGGCAGTTTTGAATGAACTACTGTTAAAGTGATTAAAATATGTTGGAACCAGAAGGGCCTGTACATAAAAACGAAGTGTTTGCGCAGGAAACAGGACATCCCCCCTCCAAGACGGTTCTCATCGGACCGCTCCCCCTCCTACCCCATAGCGTCCCCCGTAGGAGGTTTTTCCCCGGTTGACCAGTTGTACTTGCATTCAGTATCGTTTTTTACATAAAACAAAATTTTCCACATAATCATCCATTCCAAATTACAGTGGTATATTATCGTGAATTTAACTTTCAGTCTACTCCGGCCGATCTTTGGCATTGGTCAAACCCACACTTATATATGTCCTCCGGCATAAGTAAAACATTTCAGGTAGATCCAGTTAATTGCAATTTTCAAAATGAAAGAGTGAATTCAAATTAATTTTTCGTTTATATCCTAGAAGGAGACGGGACCGTGGCGGGAGGAACTGTGCCGAGGGAAATGTTTGAGCAATTTTTTGGTCGCTTTGGTTCACTTGTACAGGCGTTTCCCTCAAAGAAGTTGCCCTCTGCAGTTCACCCTAGAAACTATGAAGGAACGTATCATCCCGGGCGCTCTCCCAAACCATAGCAGTAATGTGTTAACCACTTAGGATGCGAAAGGTCTCGGGGCGCACCTTTCCAGTGGGTTGTTATTATTCAGGCTTGGCCCATTTCGCCGTGCGTTACTGCACCGACGAGGGCTTTATAATAATAAACAGAATAAGTGGCAGACTTAGAGGTAAAATTATGCCAGTAACTCAAGCTGCACACATACCCGGTAGACATCTTTAGAACTTCTTTTTAACTTTAAAGTCCTCATTGAAAATGACATTATGCCAGAAGAATATGAAATAAACTTATCATGCTCGATATGAGTAAAGCTTTTGATACCAAGGCAGCGTTCGAATAGCAATTCAACTTAAGAATAAAAAAGGGGAACTGCTCCAAAGCATAATCCTTTCAAAAGTTCCTCGTTTTCATAATATACTAAGCTAACTCTATGTGCAAGGAAGCTTCTTAAGAAACAAAACTATGCCTTTGTTCCGACACATCTAGCACATAACAGTTAGGACCATCATTTATTGTCGACCAACAATTTGCATATGACCTAAATTGGGCTTCAACGGAACTACAGAGAATAAATAAAATTGAAAACAAAACACTACAAAAACTTGCTCAAAGGAATCTGTTCACAAAAGATCTGAAAGAGAAAAGTGTTCGTAATAACTTGCAAAAGTGCAAGTTTTTTGGAGTTTACCAGGCACTGAAGACGACATTACAAAAAGACAACAACTGGCTGGTAGTGCCTATGCCACTTTAAAATTAATTTTGGAAATCAGATGTGTATCACAAAACACAAAACTAAGAATCTTCAAAGCACTGGTAGAAAGTGTGTTTCTATACAACAGTGAGCCTGATGGCTGGCATTAAACGATTGGAATACAGAATTGGCGGCCTGCGTGATATCGTAAACATCAGGTGGAAGAACGGAAATTGGTTCTCAAACAGCGATCTGTACAAAATAACAAACGGCAAAGCGTGGTATCAGACCATAGCAAAGAGATTGGTACACTTTCTTGTCACGCATGCAGACTTCCTGAGAATACACCTGCAAAGACACAAATGAAACTCATGAATCTGATAAAGAAACCCAGAAGGTGAAAAAAGATTACGAACCCTCGAAAAACAACCGGCAAAGTATGAAATACCAACAATCCGTCATACACTAGTACAAATACTAGACCAAGATAACTGGAAGAAGAAAGTAATGTCCTAAGCGTTCAAGACGTTGCAACAGTGTCTGCTGCTGCTGCAGATTGATCAAGTCATCGTATTGACAACGCCATGCTAGTAGCATTTTAGTTAAAAAAATACACCTTGTCACATTGAAGGAAATCGCCAACTTTTCACGTTAAACCCCGTGAATTTTACCCACTATTTATAGAATTAATATTTTGGTGGCTTTAAATGGGTGTGTTGTAGAGAGTATAATTTTAAGGGTAAAATTGTAGAGTGTGAAATGGCAATGTAAATAATCAATTTCGCCACTCCTCAAAAACATATAAAGGCCTCGTTGATTTGTAGCTGTAATTCCATCATCAGTGTCGTGATCCAAATGCTTTCGTGGGAATCTGAAAAATTCAAAAGTCAAGTAAGAAAGTGCGCAGGCAAACTGTTATTATCCGCCGGGGGACGGATATAGTTTTCACTCTGTCTGTCCGTCTGTCTGTACACTTTCAGTCTCACGCGCCTAGAGCATTTATTAGTGGATGGATTCGTTTGAAATTTTACCCAGGGGCGGTTCCAACCCTTGTGCAGTGCAGTGACGAGGAATATGTGAAATACGACAGAATTTGACAGAATGGTGAATTTTGAAACATTTGCAAAGTGTGTTTTTGGAGGTAGCATATACTGGAGTCAGTCTCCCGCGGGTAGAGCATTTATTAACACTTGACAAGTCTTTGGCTTGCAAGGGGTTTTTGAATTTGTTCGAGCAACCTTTGGCATCTTTTTTTTTTTTTTGACAGTGATCGGATTTCTTGTGTTCTCTCCACTGGCACTACAAGCCCTAGGGCCACGAAACTTGGGACTTTTTATTTTCCCCTTCGATTTCGTTTTCTTGTTTAAAACGCCATGTGAAAAGAGTGTATTTTTTGAAAGTAAATGCGTAGCATTTCACGCACAGCACAGAACACATACTTGCTCAGCTTTGTGCGAGCTCTTACTGCGTAAATAGAAAACACGGCGTATGCCTGATCAGCCAATAAAACCTTAAGTCAACAAAAACCAAACACTACTTGGCTTTCAAGACGTATTCAAGCTGTGTTGTTTGCAATGTATTATTCAAGAAATAACCCATTGAAGGAAGTATGTTTGCGTTTTAATTTGTGTCAAGTGTTTAACATTTCGCTAGCGAAATGAGGTTCTAGTTAGTGGATGGATTCGTTTGAAATTTTAACCAGGGATGGTCGCAACCCTTGTGCAGTGCAGTGACGAGGAATTTTTGAAATACGACAGAAATTGCCAAAATGGTGAATTTTTAAACATTTGCAAAGTGTGTTTTTGGAGTTAGCATATACTGGAGTCAGTCTCACGCGTAGAGCATTTATTAGTGGATGGATTCGTGTGAAATTTTACCCAGGGGTAGTTCCAACCTTTTGCAGTGCAGTGACCAGGAATTTTTGAAATACGACAGAAATTGACCAAATGGTAAATTGTTAAAAAATTACTTTCAAATTTTGCCCAAACCCCGGCGGATTCATGCTCTTTGAGCAACTAGTCTGAAACGCCCTAATTCAATTCTTCCATCAACAACACAAGGAATTCAACACGAGTGCTTCTGTTTAAAATACTGTAGCCATAAACCCTTTAAGAGAATCTTGTACTGCCGATCCTTTGATAAGCGGTCTGATATATGTTCATCACAATATCATGGATCTAGTCAGTCTTAAAGTTCCGTGTACTGACACACAGCTCCAGTGTGCCCTCAGTGATGGCAGCGTCACAAATCTTCGTCTGTTTTAGGCCAACATCTGCCTAGACAGCGGTTCCTATTTCGCCAACTTCCTCAAATGTGCCGGGTGCAGTAGGAAAGATGGGCTGGTTGTCATCAACAAAGTAGAGAACGTAGATGGAAATGACGAAGTTGTAACATACCAACGTACGTGAGCAGGATTGTTAGTAACTTAAATTTCTTAGAGATTCAGTTTAGACGGAACGAATAATTCAGCACTAGCTTTTGCTTTCGCATTAAAAACTAGGCATACGGGACCAATGCCTTCATGTCACCCGGATGTATCTTACTGTTCTGAATGGTGTAGCCGCTTAACGCCCTATATATGTCCCGTTTTGCGAACAAAATACGACCTGTATCAAGGTCAGTATTATAAAAATTCAGAACATGCAGTGTAGCTCATAAACAGAACAAATTCGTATTGGGGGTAGAGGTTTGCTCAGCTGGTTACAGCGTTGGTTTAGTAACCCCAGAGTTCATGATTCGAATCCAACCAGGGGTGAAAAGCTGGCGATTGACTTGCGACCCCTGCACGTGGTTAGATCACCTGTCACGGAGTTCAAGATATCGCACATTGAGTCTTTTCTTTACTTTAGAATAAAAAAAAGTATTGAAAGAGCAGTAGGAAATAAAGATCATTTTAATATGGTTTCGTCTGTGGTCTTTTCAAGTGTAAAATATATATTTGCTTTCAGATGAAATTCTGATTGCATATCAGTCCATCATGAGCGGCATTTTTTTATTGTGTTATAGAAACAGCACATAAAAATTGTTTTTCTTTCTGTCTTCACTTATCATTTTAGATATGTGTGAGCACTGTCAACACGTGATTGCTGATCATGAACACAGATTTACAGTTCAAGATGAATTTCAGGTATTTGAAGACTAAAAAAAAGTGAAATATTTTGTGTCTGTTCTTGCTTTTAAAGATTCTTTATGTTTGTGGTTGAGTGTCTTATTAATTACCCTGTGGACAATGTATTGCTTCCAAGGAAAAGTCCATTCAACTCCTAAAGTGGACAAGTAGTTTTAATAAACTTTTCAGATGCATGACATCATGGATATTTTGAGCGAAAATTGACACAGAGATGTGACGTCACATGACTTCAGTGTGTGTTTGTTGTTAATTGAGGACACAGTAAAACTATTGAAAGAAAATTCGGCTCAGTCCCCGCTAAAATCAAATCCGGGTAATTCTTACCATATTCCCCTGTGCCGAATGGTACGAATTCTATGTTCAGTTATTCGAGATATCGTCAATGACAAGTCGGACCAGCGTAAAGGTTTTTGGCATTACTCCTTGGGTGGATGTTAACGATGCGTTTTGTGTGAGCAAAAGCCGACGCACCCGGCGTCAGTGTGTAACATAAGCGTAACTGGTGTTATTAGAGCTTACGTACAAATAACTTTTCTGAGAAAAGTGTTATCTGTTTGAAACTGATGTAACAAACAGGCTAGAATTCTTTTAGATTTTCAGATCGCTTGTATTTTGTATTGCTTGATGACGTCATGCAACGTCGAGCTTCAATCAAACTATTTTAAAGTGGGGTGTGAGGTTTTGTGGCACACAGTATGCATCCCGACTGGTCTCATATTTAGGGGTTTCTTCTAAAAATGGTACAATTAAAAATGGTCTTTCCTTGGATGATGAATCAGTTGTTTCAGTATTGTGCTTCGTTGTATATTAAAAAGGGGAGGGAGGGGGGGAGGTCACCAAGGACTACTGATTTGTATGCCAGGGCTCGCCCTTGTATTATTTTATGGGCTATTCCAGATATCGATTGTCCCACGTACTTCGAGATATTGGCACCTCTGGTTTCTTGTAAAGGGTAGCTAACATTTGGTCCTGCCGTGTTGGGGTTGGCTTGTCAGCCTTGGTCCTGTATGGGAGGAAAATTAATTGGCCCTGAATTTTAGACCTCATTGAACTGTCGCAGAAACTAAAACCATAAGCGATTCGCGACTCATTACACACTTTCTTGTTGTTTGCACTATCTATATTTTATTTCGTTTACGGACACACGGTAGTCTCTTCTTTTTGTTTTTTTTTTTTAATTGCAGGACTATGAGATGGAATGTTTACTTTGTGGAATAAGTGAAGACACAAGAAGTGTGATGCCACACGATCCGAGGCAACAACCCATGTACTTCTAAAACTCGAGAATCATTCAAACAATTCAATGAATCACTCGGGCTTGGCCTCTTCAATGGGTGAATACTTGCACGAAAGAATGCATTTGAAATGGAGAAGACTGAACTGGTATGTTTAGGTTTAGACCAGCAAGTGCCTTCAGCTTTGGGATAGTGGCATCACGCAGCCACTTGTAAAGGACGAGATTTCTGTCTGAAAAAAATACTAAGTTGCACTTTTTTTCTATTTACAGTAAACTATGCCGGATAGATGTGCTAAACTGGTTTAGAGATCATTTTGGTCGAAACACAATTATTTTTAAAATTCTTATTTTCTTTCGCAAAGTACAGGAAGCTCCCCCACCCCCGGGTTAGGTTTCTTGGTTTAAATGCGGCTATTTAAAGTGGTAGGGGTGTGAAGAAATGCAAACATATAAAGTAACATTTAACCATATAATAACATAGAAGTATTTCTTCAATACTTCAGAAAAGAACTTCGTTTCGCAAAGCATAGTGAGCCAAATGTATAGTAGAGAAATAGTGGTTCTGGCTTATGTAAACCTCGCCATTAGGATCAAAAACGATCAATAACTGTTCTTATAGTTGTGCTTTATATCGAAATTGTCGAGAATTAATATTTAATGGTGAAATAATACTGGTATAAATTTACACATGTAGCTCCTTTTTTGTCGGAATGTAACCGAAGTCCCGAGGAAGCGGATCCCGGTGCGGTGACTAATTTTTCAGGAATCCTGTTCAGTACGATCGGGCTTTCTCTTTTTTTTTTTGTATTCAGCATTTAATTGGTTACAGTTTCAGTTCATGTACGGTTTGGTGGATGGAATGGCAGTCAGTTGGACCGTCAGAGGACAGTCCTTCGCTTGATGCACGTGGTTCCTGGGCAGTTTTTTCGACAGTACTTTTTTGGCGATCCGTCAAAAGATTTGCATAATAGGGAGTTTCAAAGTTAACAGCTTTGAAATATTTTAACACTTAGGCTCAGACCTTCGATCTTTCATATGACATAAGTGCGGTTGACCTCGTGCGGCTTTCCACCACACCATGTTAAGTTTTGATGACCTGTACAGAAACTGGTTGGATAGCAAACTTTAAATCTGTTATAGCAGGAATATAAAACAGTGTAGTCTGTGAAACTTGTGGCGAAGTCTTTAAAATATGGCCGTTTTCTTAAGGTTTTCTATTACGCGTTTTTCAATTTAAATTTTCAAGGCATTGAGTAATGCTGTATGGATTGTTTTTCAGATTGGACACCGCCCAGCCTTTCCATTTAGTGAATCTGTCACTGATCATTCGGCTGGTGGCCATAACCTTGTTTCATTACGCCAAAGAGGCCTCTGGACTTCAAATTTTTAGATCTGACTGATCAACCGCCCATAAATAAAGACTTACATGTATAAAATAAGTTTATTTTGAAAACACATTACAAAACCTGATACGCTCTATACATCAACAACATAAAACATTTCCATAAGGAAATTTCAAATCTGCATATTCAGAAAAAAAAAATGAAAATACAAAATAACCCGCCCACAGCCAGTTTTGACCTGGTACTGAGGATTTTATCAAACGGTAAAAGAAATCGCAAACTGACGGTCAAAACGTGCTTGTATTACCAAACTTTTACCACTAATTTTACAAGCAACAGAAAAGGGCGAACTTCTGGTAATTTCAAACGTCAAATGTTTGTATTTTAATTTCACCAGAAATATTAAATGCATTTCCGAAAAAATCATTTCAGGAAAATAAAACATTTGTCAAATAAAGGCTGTTTTATATTTTCAGAAACTACAACACCTAACTACTCATAAGTTTAATCAATGGTTATATCGGAAGTATGTGTAATGTTAACGAGCTACCTTAACTTACTGCTTAATTATAGCTTAAGGGAAGGGGTGGGGGCAACGGAACCATCTCTACTAAATAAGGCTATTTCTCGCAATTCACGCGCGGGTCACTTTCGCATTTTAACTATACAAAACGACGAATATGCTGTGGGAAAAACACATTCTATTCCAACTGCAGAAGATATTTGTTATGACGACTCGGATAATGGAGACACAGCAGCTTCTTACGAATAACCGGTACGAATTAGGCACGGCATGTTACGACAAACTATGATCGAAGACGACTGGCGATATACCCAGAACGAACTTTTTTCCAAGTTCCGGTTTGAGAGATCGAACTTTTTCCAAGTTCCGGTTATAGAGAGAAATTTTTTTCCAAGTTCCGGTTACATAGATCGAACTTTTTTTCCAACTTCCGGTAATTCTATTTTTTTTTATAGACGGCGATCTCGAGCATTCGTTACGGTATGAACAGGACCGGTAAGACGGCACGGATCCATTTCGGCTGAATATAACTCGCGATTGCCAGCGCTATATTTAAAGATTTTCTTATTTCAGTTTCTTCGCAAGTTTAGTCTACGTTTGCTATACTCGTTTTGTCATCGCTAGTTTCGACTTGTCCGGAATGCGAGTAAACTAGTTTCGGATCGGTCGACGGGATATTAAGCTAAAATAGAAAACAGACACATTAAGTTCGACGGAAACGGAAGACATTCGCACTGTTAATCTCTGTATTGACTCGAAGATCTTTCCGAAAACTCCTTGTTTCGGATAGCAGTATGGTCAGAACACGGTAAACCCCATAAAAGATCATCCCAACGAATTTATTTTTATAACGGCTTCCTCCGAGTTAATACAATATCTTTTAATGAAGACGTTTTTAGGATGCAACTATTACTTCCATTTAACAAGATTCAACATCACAAGTTAATCATAAATGCAAAACACATTATCACAGTTTTAACGACTTTTTGACAGCGTTAACGTTTTAACAAGTCTTTTTTTTACAGCGTCTTGGTTAGAACAAAAGACTAGAATGCAGCAGAATGAGACCAGTCTGCGCCAACCCGCCCTACTGCTACAATCTGCCAGTATGCCACTTGCAAGCACACTGAAGCGATACCTCGTCTTGCTCGCTTTTGCACCCCATTTCCGTTCCATTTGCACCCCCAAGGTTTGGATGGTGCAGCCGATCTTTCGCAAACGGCCCAACGAAACCTGATAAAATTTCAAGTTCGTGTGGACCTGAAATTCTAGAAAGCTGGACCCTCATTTCCTTTACACGCATCAGCCAGACACTGCAGTCAGAATGCTGTATAAAGAGAACTCGTCTGTGGTCCGAGGTTGCTGCTACGGCCACCATTTTGTGAATTGGAATGTGAATTACCTGGGCGCCCTCCTTTTCTCGGTATAGGGTAACTAATCGGTTCACGTTCATGCCTAAAATTATAGAAACATGAATACACACGTTGCCATTTTTTACCCTGCCACCAACAAATAAATTTAAACGACCCGTTTTAATTTTAAAAGTGGACTAAAGACACTGACTGAAAATGAAGCATATGAAATGAACATGCAGCAGATTTCACTGGTTTTACTTATCCCCTTTCAAAATTTGCACAATAAGAGACTGCGCTTGTAACTTTTAATTCTTTAATAATTTATATTGTCTTACATCAGGGTGGCCACCTGGAATCCGGAACGAAATTCTCTGAATTTTCCAGAGGTTGTCCATACAATGAATTTTGACAGGATTCAAAAGGACATCGCCACGAAATTCATATATGCTCGAAGGGGAGTGGCCTAGGCAATATATATTCACGAAATTCCAAGACTGACATGTTTTGGTTCAAAAACAATAGTCACCAACTCCGTATCCCACTTTTTCTTTTAATCGCTTAGAAAAAGACATCAAAGTTATTAAATCTATCCAATTTTGTAAATGAAAAATTTACGTGGAAATACCCTGGAATTTTCCAAAAATTAAATTCCCTGAGTTTTCCATGAGATTTGCCGGAATTTTCAAATTCCCTGAGTTTTCCCTGTCTGGAAAATGCCGATTCATTTTTCCCTGAACTCAAGGGTCGGCGGCCACCCTGTACATTCAGAATTAAAACTTGTGAAAAAGTGTTACTTACATACTCCTGCCCCTGCTGTAGTACTCTGGAGGCGGCCTGCCGTAGGGATCTATGGCCCTTGACGCGTACACGTCAGCCAGGGCCGCAGCAGCGCGCGCCGCGTACGGATCCCGCCCGTAGAAGTCGTCACCGTACGGGTCGGCGTGCGCGTAGCGATCGAGACGCGCAAGGGCCTCTGCGTACGGATCGCGGCCTCCCCCGTACCTCCCGTACGGCTCTGGCCGCGCGTACGGATCGAATCGGTCACGCAGCCTGAGTCATGCAAACACTGTTCTATGTATCTACCGAAACCGTACAGGCTGGACATTGTTTTTTATTTGGGGGTGGGGGGGGGGGGGGAACAAATCTCAATCTGATATGATGCGGAAGTTAGCTATGGCTTAATAAGTTGATAAATTCCGCACTGTGATATAGGGTCGAAGGTTTTACGAACTAGAGAAATCATTATTTTACTACAAAGGTGACTTCACACGAACGCATATGTAATAGATTGAAATTGGTTACATTTCTAATCGGCTAATTAATTTCTTTTTTATGTACTGTTTTGCAGCTAGCTTCCTTATGCGTTTAACAAATATGTTGTACAGAGATAAAAAGACGACACAAGGACTATCACATTCATATCACCTAACAAATATTTAACTACGGCTTTGCTAACTTTTCCCCCAATGTTTCCATAAACATGACTTTACTATCTAAGCTATAAAGGACAGAGTGAAGAAATACAAACCCTCCTCTTCCACCGCCACGCGGGATAAAACTGAAAGAATCAATGCAAGAAATGTTAATTCTCCCAACCACTCATCCGACAGAACGCCTTTGTAACAACCTCGCTCTCAAAAAAAAAAAAAATGTTGTTCAATCTGAATCTTTTTTATACAGGAATTGCCTTAAACGGGACCAGGACATGTAGCCATAAAGGCTAATGATGGCCATCTTGGGAGTTCCACAACGTGCCATTTCACGAACTCTCAACAGCTGCATGTTTAGAATATCTGGACACAAATCCGCATCATGATTACTTACAGTAATATAATTTCACTTTTAAATGCCTTCTTACAACAAAACCGACAGCTGTGATGCTTCTTTTATACATATAAATATTTAACTGACATCACATGAGATGTCTGCTGGTAAATAAGTTGCTCACCCTCCTCGCCCCATCCCTCTGCCGCCACGCCCACCCCGGCCGACCATGCCACGGGCTCCGCCGCCCCGCCCACTGTTTCTACCTTTGGACTGGCTATCGGAGCGCTGAAAGCGTATACACAAAAAACATTCAACAGGCTAGGTCTTCCAAAAGCTACCTTTTATTAACATTTTCAGTAACGACACAGAATGCTACGGAAGTATCATCAACGCACGATATTTTGAGAGCAAATTATCTAACCCATCAGTGTGACTTAGCTCTCAGTGAGTCAGTTCCCTCTGAGTTCACAGTCTTCGACGCAAGAGTTCCGAAATGCCGAGTCCATGGAAAATTTATCGTCATATTCCCCAATTTAAAGACAAGGAAATTTCCAAGACTCAGCGTTGAGATTTCGCGGTCGCCCGTGGTCGCCAACTTTTGGATCGGGCGACCAACTTTTTCGAGTTGGTCGCCCGAGTGGCGACTAACTTTTTTCTGAGTATTTTCAGGTAACTTTTGCAAAAAATTGCGTCGGGCGACTAACTTTTGTGCCGGACGACTAATTTTTTAAAGTTGGTCGTCCGGAGAGCGACCAGAAAATTTTACGAAGTCTCAACCCTGAGACCCAGAAAATATTCCATCTCGGTATGGTAATGGATCTGTACGGGTGATAAAGCTTCCATTTCCGTCGTGCCGGAAACGCAACGATTTTAAAAATCTATCAAAATACACTCGGAACCATTGATGGGAAATGTCAGTCCATTTGTCAACAAATTCGAAAACCTCGGGGTAACTTCAGACAATATTTAATATGCTTTCAAATAAATCATCAAAATTTTCTCACACACTTTTAACTGAGTTGAAAGCAACGACGAAAGGGATTACCCTTTACATCTAACAAAACACTAAACAGAAGATTAAGACATGCCATATTTACTTTTCCCGCCGACAAAAATGGCAGGGGACAAGCGATATGGGCGCAGACGACAGTGAGGCAGGCTTATGACTATGATCTACTGTGTCACATTCTAAATGAGAGACTACAATTAAATGATTGTACACATGAACATTACCTCAACATTGATTGTACTGCCGTAAAATTCATGCCCGTTCAGTCCCTTGATTGCTTCTTCAGCTTCGTCCGAATCCGCCATATGCTAAAATGAAACACGGTGTTTGCATAGATTCCTGTGCTACAGCAATAATATTTCAAGAAAAACTTTGTTTGATTATAAACAATAAACAAGCTATATCATGAATTTAATTTTAATTTTAGACCATCATTTTACGGTTGAGTTTGTTACAATGTAAAACACTAGTAAGGAAATGGCTGTTCCAGAGCTCAGGCAAGCTTCTTTAGATACTTCTATCCAGCACCTAACTTTGGATATCCATTCTGACATGAACTTACCACGAAGCCATAATTTTTTCCCGTTAAAATGTCACATTCTACCACTTTTCCGAATTTCTCAAACAGCTTTCTTAAATCATCTTCTGTTTCGGGCGAAGAGTCGCACTGCACATTTCCAATAAAAATTTTCACGGGCATTTCCTTTCTGAAGAACAAAATTTATCATATTATGATTGTGATTTTTGAAAAAGACTACAACTTGCTACGGGAAGAGCTTGGGTCAACCTGGATAATTTTAAAGGAAAAGCAACTGCTCATTCCATGGACAAACAAAAGAAAAAGGAATCGCTCAACTACAAAATCGCCACAGTGGGCCCTCAAAACGATTTAAACTGAATTGTATAGTCCCCTCACTGTTAGGAATTGAAGGGAGGATTGTGATTTAGGACAAAAAAGCTGTTCTAGGAGCTACGAGCTGGAGCTTAAAGAAAACTAACTGTGAGCAACTGTTCCTTATTTTCTGACTAGAGTCACAGCCGTAACCCACCCACTATAAGAATCATTTATTTCTCTTTTTTAGGTGTGAAACCCGTGAATGAATCAACAAAAGTGACATGTAATGAAAGATCAACTTCGTGCTCAATGTACCAAGCAGTTACACCCAGACATACATTTCCCCATCAGTGGCCAATTTGGGGCAGTAATTGTGTAGTATATAGATTGAAACTTGAAATGCGCATGCACGCTGCCTGGGAAGAAAATCATAAAGTATGGGTGAAGATAACAAGGCAGATGCATTTATTGGTAAAGGGCTACATGATTATTAAAATGCAATGAGAATCTTAAACACTCAACAAGAATGTCCAGGGACACTGTGACCAGCCGAGATTTAGTCAATCAAGTATCAATGGGCTTGTATCGTCGCCAAAAAGTGGTAGTCATGTTTTAAAAATCGGTTACTGAAAATTTTCCAAAGCACAAGACCTAAAAATTGAATGCATTCTGACTAAAGTTACTTACAGAACTCTTGAAAAACTTGAGCCCCGAAAACATTCGAACGGTGGTATGAGGCCAATTTTTGAAGGTGTGCGAAAAAAAGGAAATTCTAAAGAAAACATCGCATGAAGACTAACATCTGGAAGATCTAATAAATCTACTCAAACTGCAGCCGGCAACGCATTTTGGAAAACAAAAAGATTTAATACCCCCTGTTAAGACCATTTCTGGCCTCTCGCCAAAAAAGTAACTTTTCAAAAGAGGAGCGCCTAGTGAACATTTATGCAAAATTTGAAGGTAATCCGATCCAAATGTGAGAAAAAACCTACTACTACAAGCCAATAAAAATTTTAAATGTCCTCTATTTGGCAAATTTTTGGTGGGTCGTTAAGAAACATGAAGAGAACGCTATCCAGTAAACATTCGCACAAAACTTGAAAGGAAAGTGATGGGAAAAGAAGCATTTTGAAAATTGGAACCAACAAAAATTTTTTAAAATAGCCCCAACTTAGCCAATTTACTTTTGGGTCGCCAAAAGAGTAGCATTTCAAGGGAAGAAAGTCTGTTGAACATTGATGCAAAATTGATCCGATTAAAATTGTGGAAAAAGAAGCATTCAACAATTTGGCTACCAAAAAAAAAATAAAAAAACAAATAAAAAAACAAATGCCATGCCCCGGATGTCAGACAACTCACCCAAAACATGACCAACTCACCCAAAACCTTTGGGCGACTCACCCAAAAGTTTTGGACGACTCACCCAAAGCCCTTGGAAGACTCACCCAATTTTACAAGACGGTATGAAATGTTTATAAGATGCTTTTAAGAATATTTTATTGATGTTTACAATTCAGCCTGCATCTTTTCCCCTTGTTAAATTTGTATTTGAAGTTAGTCACAACGTCAAAACGCAAAATTTATGTAAAACTTTTATTTAAGTAAAACATTCCTTCATTACAGTGTGTAACTAGATATCAATACAGATCTCAAATTCATTTAATACGAGCAGAGTTAGCTCATTCAGTCATAATGTCATTCGGTGCACGTTTTTCAACTGTTCACATAGGCTGTGTGCGCAGTTTCAAGTGTTCACATGAGCTCTGGCACGAGTCGTGCACAGCGCCGCAGAAGGCAACCGGCAGTTATTACCTGCTTGTTGAATTCCTTCCAGTATTCGAACAAACGCTTTTGTAGGTTTCGCAGGCTTGCCGGAGGTTGTTTTTAAAAAAAACTACGCAAACTGCTAAAAAAAAAGAACGCTTGATGGCAAAAAAAAGTACAAAAAAAAGAACGCTTTAGAAAAAAAGTACAAAAAAAGTACGCCAAAAATGTTGAAAAAAAAATTTAAAAAGTTAAAAAGTGTCCTAAAAAAGCCTCAGAAATAGTTTGTATGCGTTTTTCTTGAATAAACAAGAACAGCTGTCAGCGGCAATAATAATAGATGTACGTAAAATCACCAAAACAAGCATGTCCAAGGACATGCCCCAGCCGAGTTACCGAATAAGGAAAGAGAGAAAAACTCTGAAACGAATACTGTTAGGCCAAACAATGAAGTACTTTGTTTCTGAACGTAACTTTTTCATAATTTTAATACAAAAAACGTGTTTCCCCGGGTGGAAGCTGCCCGAAAAGGGATGTTGGAGAGGTTGGGTTTTGAAGATTCATGTACTTACCGACACTTACACAATTTTAGAAAAAAATTATTAAAATTCCCCCATTCCGGCATTTTTTTTATCATTTGCGAAAAAAAGCAAAGACCAGGTGGAGAAGCACCTAAGAAACTTCTGATTAAAATTTTATAACTATTTGAAAAAGACTGAGAGAAATGAAGTTTGACAATTCAGTTATTTACTACCATTTATTCCAGCTTTTGCCAAACTTCAAAGTTCCGCCATTTCGGCAGTTTTTGGCGAACCGCGAAAAAAAATAATAGCCTGGTAGGCGAACCCCTGGGGAACATCCCTTCGTACCTTCTAAACGATTGGAGAAAAACTGTAGGAGGAGTAGCATTTTAAAACTGAGTCAAAACGGGCACTAAAAGTGCCGCCATTTTGTCCGTTTTTCGTCACTCGTCAAAAAAAGTAATAGCCAGGGGGGGGGGGGGACCACCCAGGGAACATTCTTGCATAATATCAAAACGATTTAAGTAAAACTGTATGAGGAATAGCATTTTAAAGAAAAAGTTTAACATACGCCCATACATTCAAGCCCCCTATAGGGATACGACTAACCCAGTCCGACAAAGTCGGCTGGGTTATAAAACCACATAAGTATTAATTTCCGCTCCCATAGTTCAAAAGTTTAAGAAGGTAACATTATATTCCTAGCGCTAGTAACGATTTAAGTAAGAATTGGTTTTCACCAATATTTCAACCATTTTTCCCAATAACGCAAAAACAATAACTAGGCAAGTGCCAATGACCACTATCTTTAACAAAATTTCAAGACAGAACCAAAGACTGTTCATACTAGTAGCTTAGTCTTTGACAGCATCGCCATTCCTGTGGTATGAGTTTCATTTTTCGTCAATATTTGCGCCAATTTTTCCAAATTACGAAAAAAGTAATGGCCAGGTAAGTACCAATGATGGCTATCTTTATCTAAAATTGGAAGACAGCAATAGCCAGTTAGGTAGTAGTTTACGCTACTTTTACTTAAAATTACAATGGAATGAGGCTATTTTCCCGGAGTTCGTAAAGAATTTACTGAGTTTTTTTTTTTTTGTTGTTCGCCAAAATTTTCGCCGATTTTTTGGCCAATCACCAAAAAAAAGTAATAGCAACTAAGCCAGTAATATTGCCTGCTACCTTTCCATGAAATTTCAAAAGAGTAAGACTATTTTCCTGGAGATCAGATTTTACTGGAATCTTCTTAGTTTTTCGCCAAACTATTCGCCAATTTTTGGCGCATCACCAAATATTGTAATAGCCAGCTAAACAGTCAGGCTTGCTGCCTTTACTTGAAATCTAAAGACAGTCAGACTATTTTTATGGACTTCGTCAAGATTTTATGGGGTTTTTTTTTTTTGGTTTTTCGCCAAAAATTTTTGGGAATTTTTTAGCCAATCACCAAAAACGTAACAGTAGATATTAAGGCTTGCTACCGTCAGTTACAATTTCAAGACATTAATACTATTTTCTAGGAGTTAGTTAAGGTTTAACAATTTTCAAAAAAAAAAAAATAATAATAATAATAAATAAACAATTACGTTTTTTCTCCAATATTTCTGCTAATTTTTTGGTGAATCCCTTAAACAACTAATAGATAGGTGGACATCGATGCACCCTACCTCCCACCAAAATTGTAGAATGTTTCCATGAAAACCCTAGGAGATACTGTTTACAGAAAATTGGTTTTTGTCCAATATTTCTGCCAAGTTTTGGCAAATTCCTTAAAAGGTAACAACCATTTAGGTAGTAATGTGTGGTACTGCTATTTCAAATCACAAAGCAAGGAGACTATTTTCCTGGAGTTCTCCAAGATTTTACTGAAATTTCTTTGGTTTTTCGCCAAAAAATCGCTGCTTTTTGCCAACCACTAAAAATTCATAGCCAGTTAGGTAATATTGATTACTGCCATTATTTAAAATTTCAAGGCAGTAACGTTACTTTCCTTGAAATGGTCAAGATTTTACGAAAAAAAGGCAATATTTTCGCTAATATTTTTTGCTTTGCGCCACAACCTTAGCCAATGTTTGGCCAATCACCCAAAAAGTAATAGCCAGGTAGGTAGTACCTCCGGCTACCTTCACTTTACAGTACGACTATTTTCCAGCAGGTAGTAAAGTTTTTGCTGTATTTTTTTTTGTTTTTCGCCAAAATCTGCATCAGTTTTTCACCACTCACCAAAACAAGAATGTCCAGGGACATTGTGACCAACCGAGATCTAGTGAATCTATGAATCAGCTTGTCTGGTTGCTGAAAGTGGTAGTCACATTGTACAAGTTTGTCCAAGGACAAAGCCCCAGCTAACGAAAAGCGATAAAACCAAATCCGGCGTGCTTGAAAAAGGCAATTTCCCTGAAAAATTGGGCTTTAAAGGACGAGATGGCAATGAGCTAGCTTAATAATTAATTTAGCAACGGACCCGAACATAGACCGATAAATACATACAAAGATTTTTTCCCAGAAAAATAACTTCGAACAACGTATCGAAATTGTATCTACACATGTGTACTGTTGACATGTACTGTCGGACATACAAAATTAGTTCAAGCAGCAGAAACGATCAAAACGACCAAACACATGTGCCTTTTGAAAAGAAGAAAACGCCGCGTCTAAAACATCACTACTTAAGTTTAATGTTTTGGTATGTATTATTTTGCTGGGTTTGCATTTCCGACCAGTGCGCATGTTTATTTAACTTGCGTTGATACGCGGTTCGCATTTCGGACAACTGCGCAAGTTTATTTAACTTGCGTCGATACGCGGTTGTTATTTCCGACCACTACGCATGTTTTATTTAACTTGCGTTGATAAGCGGTTCGCATTTCGGACCACTACGCATGTTTATTTAACTTGCATTGACGCGCGGTTTCAATTTTGGACCAGTGCGCACATTTATTTAACTTGCGCCGATGCTCGGTTCGATTTCGTACCAGTGCGCATGTTTACCAAACTTGCGTCGATGCGAGGTCCGTATTTCGGACCAATGCGCATTTTTATTCAAGTTTTGGCGGATCGCCTAAAAAATTAATTTTTCATGGGGGGCCTAACTGGAGAAGAATCGTACAAAATTGGAAAGGAATTCAATAAAAATTGTCGGAGAAGAAGCGTTTGCCAAATTAAACGCCAATAAATTAAAAAATACCCCTCATATCGCCAATTTTTGCCAGATCGCCAAAATGAGTAATTTTTCAAAAGAGGCCTACCTAGGCAATATTCGTGCAAAATTTGAAGAAAATTTTATCAAAATTGTGGGAGAAGAAGCATTTTGAAAATTGGCAACCACGAAATTACAAATGTCCCCTATTTGACCAATTTTTGGCGGATCGCCAAAAACAGTAATTTTTCAAGAGAGGTCTAACTAGAGAACAACTATCCAAAATTGTAAAAGAATCCTATCAAAATTGTGGGAGAAAAAGCAATTATAAAATTAGATACCAAAAAATTAAAAAATGTCCCCCATTTGGCCAATTTTTGGCGGATCGCCAAAATGAGTAATGTTTTAAAAGAGGCCTTCCCAGGGAATATTTGTGCAAAATATGAAAAAAAATCTGATCAAAATTGTGGGAGAAGAAGCATTTTGAAAATTGGCAACCGAAAACTTTCAAATGTTCCTCATTTGGCCAATTTTTGGTGGATCGCCAAAAAAAATAATTTTTAGAGAGAGGCCTACCTAGAGAACATTCGTGTAAAATTTGAGAGGAATCCAATCAAAACTGAAGGATAAAAAACATTTTAAGCAAAAGTTTACACACGTACATACGTACATACAGACGACGAATACCCCTCTATTGATAGGATAAGAACAGCCCGACATAGTCGGCTGGTCTAAAAAGTAATAGCCAGGTAGCCTGGTACCTTCACGTAAAATTTCAAGACAGATTGCCTTCCTGGAAATGCTTAAGACGCCACGAAAAAAAAGGTTTTTCACCAATATTTTCGACAATTTTTGGCGAATCGCCAAAAAAGTTACGGCCAGGTAGGTGGTAACTCTTGCTACCTTCACTTTAAATTCAAACACGGGAAGACTATTTTTCAGCAGTTAGTTAAGATTTTACTGAAAATTTTCCCCACCTGGCCAGTCACCAAGATTAAGATTTTACTGGAAAATTTAGCCCGTTGGTCAATCACCAAAAAAAGTAATAGCTACGTAGTAGTAAAGCCTGCTAACTTCACTTAAAATTTCAAAACAGTAAGACTAATTTCCCACAAGGAAAAGATCTGGTTTTTCGCTAATATATATTTTCGCCAATTTTTGGCGAATTGCCAAGAAAGCAATAGCCAGGTGGAAACTTATATGCGCCCTACCTTCCACCAAAATTTCAAGACATTAAGGCTAAAATCCTGGGAGAATATACGACTTTTCAACTTAAAAGCGTTTTTTCGCACATACTTTCAACAACTGTTATATTCCTGCTTCTGAAAAAAAACGCTGGGGCTAAAAAAAAGAACAATAAAGTACGCTTGTTGAAAAAAGGTACGTTTTGAGGCAAAAAAAAGAACGATGCGAAAATAAAGACTAAATCTTTAAAAAAAGTACGATCCGGCAAGCCTGGTTTCGGTAGGTCTTGCGTTGGTAACGCGCCAGCCTCTTTTCAGAGACCAGGCGTATCTGCAAAGGCAATAACCTCGCCTTTATAAGTACTTTTCAGCTTCTATGTGTCGCACTTTTGGGATTGGCACGAGCGACTCCGAGCGATTTCCAATTGGCACAAATTGCAATTAAATATCTGTTCACCGAAGATTATGCAAGTTAAATTATCAAAAAAAAAAAACAAAAAAAACAAAAAAAAAAAAAAAAAAAAAACGCTCACTGTTATTTGCGGTAAAAAAACAAAAAGTTTTTTTTGGGTGAGTCGTCCAAGACTTTGGGTGAGTTGTCCAAAATTTGGGGTGAGTCGTCCAAGATTTTGGGTGAGTTGTCTTGCTCCCCCATGCCCTACTCCCCCCCCCCCCTACATTTGGTCAATTTTTGGTGGATTGCCAACAACAGTAATTTTTATGAGAGGCCTTCCTGATAAACATTTATGAAAAATTTGAAGACAATCCAATTAAAATTGCGGAAGAACAAGCATTTTGAAAACTGGCAACCAAAAAATTTTAAATAGCGCCCATTTGGTAAATTTTGGGCGGATTGCCAAAAAAGCAAGAGAACACTCAATTAAAATTTGAAAGGAATTCGATCAAAACTGAGCGAGAAGAAGCATTTTAAGTAAAAGTTTACATACGTACATACAGACGACGGTTACCCTCTCTATTGATGTGATAAGACTAGCCAGACGAAGTCGGCTGATCATTACAGTATTACAAAGCAACCGATAAAAGAAAGAAACTGAGAGACGATACACCCGTGAAATGAAATTTTTTTTTACAGGCTCCTCAATGAGAACATGCAGGCCTTTGGTGTGTCTAACTGGTACTTTTTTTCGCAAAACTGGCATAAAAACTTTTTGTTAAATGTTTTCAAAAATCGCATCGCAACAACAGGTCAAACTGTTTGCATTGTACGGCAACACATGGACTCACCGGAAAATGTGACTGCCCGAATTGTCTTGCTTATTAAGCATTTTACAGTGGAAAACATTAAACTCCGCCAAGATTAGCTAGAAGCACGAAATTTGATTAGGCGTCTTGTCGTGGATTCTAAAAAATATATATTGTTAAAGCCAGCTGTATACGTTCTGGATTCTCTCTTGGCCCCAAGAAGCGGCCAGCTGATGAAGTTCGGCACACTAATTCAATTCCTCGCTAAACGACAATATGCAAGTCAACTGCGCTCGCTTTCAGGCATCCCTGTGGCGATTCTGTGCGAGATTCAACGACCCACTAGTCTTCATCAGCATTTGTTAAAACCCCTCAAAGTGCGACTCAAATGATATACAACTTCGGTGTTGCGCTTTCATTAAAACAAAAGAATACAAGAATAAGACCAAATCTCCCGCAATATTAATATCTCCCCGACCAAGGGGGAGACACAGTGTTTGTACGTTCTGTGCGTGTGTGTGTGTCAGTCTGTTGTGAACAAAATGTTGTGTGCAAGATATCGCGAGAACGAAAAGTCGGACCGACTTCAAACTTTATCTGTTTATTCCTTAGGTAGGTCGGACGGTTGTATAAATTTATGACGCACGTTACCTTATCAGGGAACGCGCATCACCTCATTACATAAGAATGTTGTGTGCGAAATTTCTCAGCCGCTGAACACCAGAGAAAGTTCAAACTTTGTGGGACTGTTGCTTGGAAGATCCCAAAAATTCCGTCAAGTCTTCTCGCGAGTCCCACCAACGAGTGCTCCGTATGACGTCATGTACACAATTTCTCCATAACGGAAAGTCGCATCAACTACAAATTTTATGTGGGTATTCATTGGGTGAGTGGGACAGCTGTATCCACTTTTGACGGATGGAGCGAAATCAAGAAAGGCGTATGACGCTATTATGCTAAAATCTTGTATGTAAGATTTCTCAGCCGGTGACCATCGAAGAAAGTTCAAACTTGGGTTTTTGCCTTGGTAGGTCAGAAAGATTCTGTCCAATTTCGTCGCGAATGGAACGAACGAAAACAGCACATGACGTCATCACGTAAAATATGTATATAATTTGTTCATACAAGATAGGTATTCCTTGGGTCAGTTGGATGACTGTTGCAACTTTTGACTCGATTGCTCTTTTAACAACCCGCATGCTATTTTAAAAATTCATTAAAAGTTTTAACAAATAGTTTCAACTTTCAATATCTTTTATTTTCGAAGTAATTATATATTAAAACCTTCAATAAATTTTTAAAATAGCATACGGGTTGTTAAAAACTCGATTCCTTTTTCTAACCCGCATGCTTTTTTAAAAATTTCATTAAAATTTTTCACAAATAGTTTCAAGTTTCAATTTCTTTTATGATCCCAGTATGAGTTGTTTTTGCGATATTTCTTCTATATTTTTATATCATTTCTTTCATTTTTTACCCCAAAATGTGATTTGGCTTATTGAAAGTTAAATACTCTGTGTGTACAAATTTATGCTAATTGTGCATCTATCAATGGTTTGAGCATACTCGTACATTTTACAGATAATCTATAACCCCTTTATTTCAATTTCACTTGACTTCGGCCACATGACATTTAAAGGCCGGAAGGTAAACATTTGACAGGCGAGTGCGGAATCTAACTTTTCCGCACTTTACCGAAGAAATAAAAGATATGGAGCCTTTTAAAATTGTGCCTGTTTTACAAAAAAGGGTATGTTGGGCATGAACTTTTTATAGATGTGTGAATAATGACTAGTATGACGGATTCCTGCCTTATAAGCCAAATCACACTTTGGGCTTTCCCAATAAAACAAGTAAGTATTTGTGAAACACAAGCAGGCCCCAGCCGCTCCCCCCCCCCCCAAATTCATAGGGGTATAAAGCTATGACGGACAGACGGACGGACTGACGGTCACCCCAAACCTATAGGCCCCAATCCGAAGGGTTGGGGCCTAAATACGCAAAAATTCTGATTTTCGAATGAAAATAACTGGGTAAAAAATGCAAGAAATGATAGAGAGATTTCGCCTAAATATCAAATTTCTCTTGCACCAAAGGGCAGAGTTCACGTCATAACCTTACATCCACAAATGAGAATTAACATTTTCATCACGTGATCAAAAAATGCCAGTGCCTGCTTCGGGGCAAAAAGCATATTTTCTCACTCTTTTATACCAAATATAACAGGGTATTTTTCTTGTTCTGGACCGATTGCATACATTTTGGACTACTTGTCACTTGCCAGGAAGTTACGAGTAGTTCTTTAAATGGTTTTTACCGTTTAGAAAAATTTTATTACTTAACCTAAATAGCGAAAAATTTGTATTGATATAAAACAGTGCGATAAACTCCAAATATCGCTCATTATGCCCACAGTTACCCACAATGCATTGCATGAAGGTGTCCACAAGATAGCTCCAAGAAGCGGTGCGCTAAAAAGTTTCCAGGCACCGCTTCAAAGCCTCGCTATATAACGATAAGCAAGCCAACTGCGCTCGCTTTGAGGCACCCCTGTGGCTACTTTGTGCGAGATTCAACGACCAACGACGTTTTTATTGGCATTTGCTAAAGGCCCTCAAAGGTCATCATATACAACTTCTGTGTTACGCTTTCTTCAAAAGAAAATAATACGGAAATAACCCCAATCTCCCGCAATAATTGACATTTGTTTGTATACAGGGAGCACACTTTATTACGTGAAATAGTAACAATAATTTTTGCAATTATCCACCAAAAAACTTTTAAATTAATATTTCTAAAAGAACGTAAAAAATAAAAAGTCAAATATTGTGGGTATACAAAATAACTTTATACCTAACTCTGCATCTACCAACTATTTTAGTATGTATTTTAGAAATAAACTATGGCCCCTATATTTACGTTTTCGGTCTCTTGACTTTAGTCACGTGGCATTTAAAGGCCAGAATGTAAACAAACATTTGACAGTTGGGTGCGGAAGCTAACTTTTCTGCACTTTTATGAACAAATAAAAGATATACAGCTCACTAAAAACTGTGCTGTTTTACAAAAAGGCCATATTGGGCATGAACTTTCTGTAGATGTTTGAATAACAGGGGCTGGTATGCAGGATTCGTGCCTCAGAAAATATGATATTGACCCCTATTAGTGGAGCAATGGAAGGCTTCGTAGCTCTGACAGAGATATGTACGATGTTATACAAGTCAAGAGCTACTCGGAGCTATCCGCAAGAATATGCCGGGTATCGTTTCGGTACGCTACATCGCTTTGAGTACACAACTACAATCAACAAACTTCCAGTTACTTAAACTTAACAGAGATGTGGGGGTTTTTCTAAACAAAAAATATTTGTTGAATACTTAAAGAACATTCGTCGTCGTCGTCGGTTTACGCTTTCAGAGCAAAGCTCTATACGTTTCTATACAGATTCTCTCCACCTAGTACGGTTTTGTGCTAATATTTTGGCTTGTGAGATTGAGTAGATTCCTTTATTTTGTAGATAAAGGAATCTACTTAAAGAACAGTGGTTAAAAAATAAAATATTTACATCCTTTCTACGACGACAACAAAATGGCTCCGGCGTGTGCTTAGGCTGGTTTTCTGTTCAAGATTTATTTCGTTGTTGTCCAACACCTTACCTCTATAAGATTAAGTGTATATGATGTGTATGGCACTTTTTGACTCTACGGGCCGATTAGAGGTTCCGCAAAAATAGTATTCATAAAAGAAAGGAACTACTTTCAACTATCCATACGCTCTGGGTTTCTAACAGAGAGATGTAATCAGAGGTCGGTTGTATCATAACAACGAGATATATTTCTATTTTGCAGATTTGTACATAGACCGGCAAACGACCGGTTTCGAGTAATACATGCGTCCTTCACCTTTCGACCATACCCCCAAAAAACTGTGTGTTCCGTAACTTGTCGGTTTCAGTGCCGACTGTCAACAGTTGAAAAATCAACATTAAAATATTTATTTATTTAAAAATCAAAAAGAATTTAATTGTAATCTTATCAGTTTATTGAAAAAGTGTATCAAGACCCGTTTCAAGAAGGCGAGGTCTTTGTTTTTATGCAGGCGTTACAGGCTATAATACCGTTGTTATAAACAGATGACCTCTCATTGTGAAACATGACATTTTTTGTTGTGCTCTACAAGAAACCCACATCAAAGAAGAAGACATAACACCAGTTTACTGCAAAGAAAAGGATAGTTTTTACAATATTCACACTATAAGTTGTGAAAATCATCATAATGGAATAGGATTCATAATACCCGAGAATATAAAATGTGAAATACAAAAAGTTAGCGATCGCTTTGCAATAGCACACATTTACCTTGGATACAACAAAATAAGGATATTTAATGTATACGCACCGCCTAGATCGAACAGCAAAAAGTATGTAGACGAAACACTTCAGCTTTACAAGGATATAGAATTTCACTTAAATAAAGGAAGTGTTGTGAAAACTTTTATATGCGGCGATTTTAAAGTAAGTATTGCTTCAGAACATTTCAACTATCGTGCAAATATTGGACCTTTCGGCAAAGGAAAAACAACCAAAGAGTCAAATCATCTCATTGAAATTCTCCAAAGATATAATCTTTACGCCACTAACACCTTCTTCCAACACCGGCTATCCCATATAACAACTTGGCAGTCTGAATACATACCGAAACATCGAAGAAATCCATACAGAACTCAAATAGATTTTATTATAGCACACGTAAACTGGAAGAGAAACAACATAAACTCACGTTCGTATGTCAATTTAAGTACTAATACAGACCATCGACTAGTCGTGTGCTCGTTTAAAAATAAGTGGTTCAACATAGCAAGTCCCAAAAATAAAACAACGAAAAACATCCCTGTTAGTCATCTAAGCAAACCAGAAGTTAAAGAAAAATATATAAAAAATGTAGAAAATTCTTTTGATGAATATCCTGTGGATTCCAACAACCAGCAAAAATGGACCTTCATTTGTGATGTATGTATTAAGGCGTCTAAAGAACTCGAACCACCAACAAACACCAAAAAAATATGTAACGACACTATAACCATCTTATCCAGGCATCAGAAAAATCTACACAATATCATTAAAAACTGCCATTATTCAGAAAAACGTACAGCATTAAAAAAAGGAATAAAGTCTTCAAAGATATAAAAAAAGAACCGAAAAGAGAAGAGGAAAAAAGAATTATAAATCAGATAGAAGAAATTGAAAATAGTAAAAATGACAGTCGACGTATGTTCAAAGCCATTCGTGTACTACAACAACAAACAAATAATAATGTGTGCGTCAAAGCAGAAAATGGAAACGTAGTAAACAGCACTGATAAAAAACTTCAAATAATTTCAGACTATTTCGAAAGTGTGTTTAATCCAAAAGACATAGATCCGTTTCCAACCATAAAACCGAAAAAATTAAAAAGTCCTTTCACCAGTGAATAAATAAATAAAGCAATGAAATCATTAAAAAACAACAGGAGTGCCGGAATCGACAAATTAAAAGCAGAACATTTAAAGTGTGATCCCCTGAAAATCAGCGATTTTATAGCAGATATCTTAAACAATGTATGTGAAACAGGAGAACACCCAAAAGAAATATCTATCGGACTATTAACACGTCTTCCAAAACCAGGCAAACCTAAAGGTTCACCACAGAACCTACGGCCAGTGATACTTCTATCCGTCCTTAGAAAACTTCTAGCAATTTGTTTTATACGTAGAATTAGTGATAGACTTTTTACACATATAATCCCAGACACACAAGCTGCATATCGACCAGGAAGAAGTGCGACAGAACTCATATTCAGATTCTCCTTCAAATTATTAACGGAGAAAGCGATAACTAGTGAAGATTACAATAAACACTTGCTCATGCTAGACATGAGCAAAGCTTTTGACACTATTAAACGCGATATACTGATAGATGATCTCAAAGTAGTATTAGAATTAGATAAACTTTACCTGCTCAGTATTCTGCCAAGTAATATAAAACTTAGCATAAAAATAGGAAAAGAATATGGAAAATTCTTTTCAAGCACAATTGGCTCACCACAAGGAGATGGAGCTTCAACTATACTCTTCTTAACTTACCTAGCCAATTCTATGAAAAGACAACCTGGTTTTGTGTTTGACAATTATAGCAATCTTCACTTTCTACTAGATCAACAATTTGCTGACGACATAAGCTATGGATCTACGCTTAAAAGTGAAATAAATAAAATTGAAAATGAAACTACAAAATCACTCAAAAATAGAAATCTACAAATAAATGATAGTAAAACAGAAAAATACACTGTTTGCAAAGGCGGTAGCATCGATTTGAAAAGCTGTAAACTAGTAGGTAGCTTACTTGGAACAGAAGAAGACCTCAAAAGAAGAAAAACACTAGCGAATAATGCTTTTAATAAGCTGAAAACTGTATTAATCTCGAAACAACTAAATCTACATGTTAAGATCCGCGTCTTCAACGCATTAATCGAATCAATTTTCTTATACAACAGTGAAGTGTGGGGTCTTACTAAATGCCAAGAACAAGAAATAGACATTTTTCACCGCAAACTTCTAAGAACTATACTATCAATAAGATATAGTGCTGGAAACTGGATTAGCAACGAAGAACTGTATAAAAAGACAAACCAAATACCGTGGTCTATTCTGATCAGAAAACGTCGTTGGAATTTCTTTGGACACGTCTGCAGATTACCTGAAACGACACCAGCAAGTAGAGCTCTTAAAGAAGCAATTGAAACAGTAAAAAGACCTCCAGGAAGACAAAAAAACAACATACCTGTCAACAATAAAACGCGATCTACAAAATAAAGGAATCTACTCAATCTCACAAGCCAAAATATTAGAACAAAACCGTACTAGGTGGAGAGACTCTGTATAGAAACGTATAGAGCTTTGCTCTGAAAGCGTAAACCGACGACGACGACGACGACCTCTCAGAGATGTCGGCGATAATACAGTATTTGAGCAATATTACAGTATTTCCAAAAAGCCAGCGCTTTTACTAAACAAGGTATAACAAACATAACGCATTCTTTTTATCTCTTCAAATTTTTTATCCAGTTCTTTGTGTTTTATTCCATTATCTGCAACTGAAATTCCCCACCTGATTTAGTTCGGACATGTCGTAAAAATTACCCGATACCAAAGCTACTCTAGAGTGGCTTTAGGAACCAATTTAATTTGTACAAGGAACCAGGGCAGTTTTGTTTCGGTGCTATACCAGAATTTTTATTCTTCTACTTTAAAACAAGTTGTTTTCTTTCTTTTTTTGCTTTTTGTTTTTACAACGGCTCACCTCTGATGAGTTGTTATAAGACAACTGACTCTGGTGAAACCTATCTGTTGTGCATAAACACAGAGCGGATGGATATTTTAAAAGGTAGTTTTGCTTTTTTTTTTAATGAGTATTGTTATCATGGAATCTTAGTGGGTAGCGGTATAAGATATTATACTCAACAGACCGAACCCCCGAAGAGGTTCGTTGTTGAGCTTATTCCTAAAAGTAGTTCCTCTCTTTTATGAATATAATTTTCGCAGAATCCCCATTGGGTCTGCAGAGTAGAAAGGTTCTATGCACAACAGACTAAACCGCCGAAGAGGTTGACTGATGAACAGTTGTTGAACGTTTGTTTCTTTATTTGTTTTTCGTTTTTATTTGTGTGTATGTGCCCCCCCCCCTCGACCAAGGGGAGACACATAGTGTTTGCACGCTCTGTGTATCACTGTGTATGAAAGTTATACGAGTCAAATATTGATAGAATCGTCTGCCACACATCTTAAAAACGAAAAGTCCAATCAAATTCAAACCTGTTCTGTTTATTCCCTGGATAGTTCGGACGGTTCTATCAACTTTGAACTCGTGTTGCGTTATCAAGAAAGGCGTATGACGTCATTAGGTAAGATCTTGCGAATATTGGAGATTTTTAAATTGGACGGCTGTATCAATTTTTTGACGCGTTTAGTAAAATTTAGATAGGCTTATGACGCCATTATGTCAAAATCTTGTATGTAAGATTTCTCAGCCGTCGAACATCGGAGACAGTTCAAACTTGGTGGGAATGTTGCTTGGTAGGTCCGACAGATCCTGTCAGTTTTACCAGGAATAGAAAAATGAAAACGGTGTAAAAAAGTTATCTGTTGTTATCTGTTCAGAAATAACACGACTGGCCAGGGAATGTTATGGTCGTATTTACAGGCTTCACCGGTCAGCTATTTTTCGCCGCAATCTTGTATTCATTTGGTTGTTAAGCTGTTCATACATTGGTGTTATTATGTAACAGACAGGCAGCTCACCATTTAGGCATCAAAATGCCCCCCCCCCCCACTTCCATCCAGGAGAGGTATCTGTTGAATAGTTTTGAAGAATGTCTTTGTAGTGCTTATGGAAATGCACGATGAAGAGCTAAGTAAAAGGGTTAGGGCTGCGTTTAGAGTCGCACCTACAATAGATGGAAGTAAGGGGAACGGCGGGGGTGACGGTTAGCAAAAAAATCACCAATGGGGTAAGGGATTGGTTTGGCGACCACTTTATAGACCCAGATAAAAAAAAGACTGCAGTAAGAGTAGGGGAGAAATGAGAGTTCTACCCCAGCTATGATATCATCATGAAGTCTGAAGGGTAGCGTAGATCCCCCATCGGGATTGTACGCCATCTGTGACGTCACAATGACGTGACAAGGTTGGCGTAGAACCCTCATGAGGATTCTACGCCATCTGATGATGATAGAGCGCGCGCCCGTGCCAATGACGTCATAATGACGTTAGAATGTGATTTGGTTACATAGTTATATAGTATGGTCTACGGTTAGGTTGCCTATAGGTGGGCTCGAACCACCAACCCTCCTGCCATGAGTCCTGCGCTCTACCGCATGAGCTATTCCGGAATTAACCAAAATGTTTGTAAAAACATGCCATATAAGGTCATAACGCATACATTAATAACGCACACATTCAAAATGCACACATTCATAACACACATTCATAATGCATACATTCATAACGCACACATTCACAACACACATTCATAACATACATTCATAACACACATTCATAACGCATTCACATCTGTTCCAAAACTCTTATGACAATTATACGGCACCTTTCTGACGTCATTATGACGTCATAGTACTGCAGAACTGTCTTGGTCACATAGTCATAAATTATGGTCTAGGGTTAGGCCGCCCATACCACAACCTTCTGAACCATATGAGGTCATAATGCACACACTCATATCTGTTCCAGAACTGTCATGACAGTTCTAGAACACCCTATCACGTCATTATGACGTCATTATGACCCGCACCCAGGACATATTATGTGACAGGCTATGGCTGTAAGCATAATGTTTATTTTAATAACTTTTTTTAAAAAAGTAGATAACTTTCAACACGTTTAACCGATTTGAATGAAAATTTTACTGTTTGATCCAGTTTTATATCTACTTTTAACATAAAGTAGTCACAGGTTATTTGCACATGTGGCTGTAAGCATAATGCTTGATTTAGTAACTTTTAAAGAAAGTAGATAATTTTTTCACCATGTTCAACCGATTTGAATGAAAATTTTACCGTTTGATCCAGTTTTATTTCTAGTTTTGGTATAAAGTAGTCACAGGCAATTTGCACAGGTGGCTGTAAGCATAATGTTTATTTTAGTAACTTTTAAAAAGTAGATAATTTTTTCACCATGTTCAACCGATTTGAATGAAAATTTTACCGTTTGATCCAGTTTTATTTCTAGCTTTGGCTTAAAGTAGACACAGGCTATTTACACAGGTGGCTGTAAGCATAATGTTTATCTTAATAACTTTTAAAAAAGAAGATAACTTTCACCGTGTTCAACCAATTTGAATGAAAATTTTACCGTTTGATCCAGTTTTATTTCTAGTTTTCGTATAAAGTAGTCACAGGCTATTTGCACAGGTGGCTGTAAGCACTTTGTGGGTGAGAAGAGCACGCCATTCAAAGATGTGCTCGAATGGCAAGCCCATTCAAAGACGTATTCTAATTATTTTTTGGAACAAATTACATCATGGTTGTAATGTTGTTGTATATAAGGCTATGTTTAAAGACTTTCTCATCATTTGAAAAGTGTATGTTGAACCGAAAGGATGTATAAATGCATTTTTTTTTTTGAAATCTAACAATTGGTATGTTGTTCAATATGTTGTTCAATATGTTTAACACGTTGTTCAACAGGTTCAACATGCTCAACATGTTGAACAACACGTTCAACATGTTGTTCAACATGATGTTCAACATGTTCAACATGTTGTTCAACCTGTTGTTGAACACGTTGTATATAAAACTATGTTTAAAGACTTTCTCGTCATTTGAAAAGTGCATGTTGAACCGAAAGGATGTATAAATGCAACATATGTTTGAAATCTTACAGTTGCCCACAAAGTCTTAAAAGGCACTTAAAGGATGCTCACACTTCAGAATGAGAACTGGAGATAGATATGGAAAACCCTGTAAAACAACCTTTCACGGAAACTTTAGATGAGTCTTCTATGGAAAGTCAAAGCGTCAACATGGCTGAAAAGAATGCACATGCTTGTACAGAATGTGGTGCATTATACAACAGCGAAGAAGCTTTATTCAAACATATGGAGCAGTGTGATGAGGATGTTGCTGACAGCAGTTCAGACAGCAGTTCTGACAGGGAAGCAGAAATAGACTCTGTTTGGTATGATATGGTTCAAGAAGTCTACGATGACTATGATGCAAAATTTCAAGAAAAGGTTTCAGAATATGAAGAACAAGGGCTTGAAGATGCGCGTAGAATAGCAAGTGATGACCTTCGACCTATTTATAAGCATGGACTAAAACAACTGTTTATGAGACTGTTCAAATATACCAAACGTCTAAAACAAAGCCACCATTATCAAACTATTTTAGAGGACTTTAATTACTTTGTTGATGAAAAACGTTACAAGTGTTCAAAGGCACTAAAAGCGGCTATAGGAAGAAACGATGCATTCTTTGAAGAGCTACTAGATAAGGATGAGGAGAAGGAAGAGGACAGCAGTGATGAAGAAAGTGGTATAGACATTGAACAGAGTGAAATAGATGAAGAAAAATAGACTTATTTGACTAAACTTTATGATAAAGACTCTATAAATGTTGCAATATTTTATTAACTTAAGCGTTATGTATTCAAGTGTATTAATATATATCTTGCTTTGCAACATATGAAGTCGCAAGAGGCTAAGGTCTCTGGCGCGGTGTTAATTCACCCGTAAACCATATATCGTAATGAGGTATTGTATAATGTATTGTATGAGAAAAATAAAAAGTTTAAAAGCATCATATGTGTTTTTATTCAATATTAGAAATATTTACAATTATGATAAAACAAATATTTCAAATACATATCATGTTAATATATGTGCCCACTCACAAGAACTTATAAGTTTGCAAATGTTATAAAAACTGACTTCAATCATTTCATAGTCTACATATTAAGCATAGAGACAATTTTATTTGAACTACCTATCAAATGTACATGTCCTTTGGGTCAAAGCTAAGTTTCAAGTTCTTGTCAAGCTTCAAAAACTTAGCTCCAATCTTCAGCACTGAGGGTGATGAAATCATAGCATCCACTAAGCTCGTCATACTGTTAAAACTGTATACAGTCGTCTCGCTCAATGACTTTCACACAAAGGTCTTCTGAGACTTATAGATGAAATCCTGGTATTGGTAAGGATTTAAAATAATCCTTCACTAAGGCTTGATCTTCAGAAGGTATTTGATTGATTGATTGATTGATTGATTGATTGATTGGGTTAACGACAACAGCAACCCGTTAGGGTCATATTGTGTCGGTTCTGTTGCTATAGGAAGACTCAGTTGAAACTAAAATCAATTAAAATAGACATAACAAGTAGTGTATACATCTAAAACCAACTAAATTCAATTTAAAACTTACTGTACACGTGTATTTCTTTCAGAAAAGAAATAATTTTGCTTGGTGCTACCTTTATAAAAGGTCTTTCAGAATATGTTTTACAGTCAGACGTTCTTGACAACCAATACATTCTTTAGGCGCTTCGTCTCTCAAAAGATATCCGTGAGTGATGTATGTAGGCCCGATTCGAGCTCTATGCATAACCGTTTTGTCGCAAATATTGTCATGAGCTAGCTGCTTTTGTCCAACTGTTGATTGAATTTGAACAAGTTTGTTATTTCTGTATTCGTTCCACTTTTGTTGCCAAAGGATTTTTACATAACTTGAGATATGGGGTTTAAAGTCGGAGTATGGAATGAGAAGGTCGGATATGTTGTAGTTTAGCGCCTCTTTTGCTGCTTGGTCCGCAGCTTCATTACCCGCAACTTTGTTATCGAGTTTAGATCCGTCCGTGTATATGAAATGATGGTGAAGGTAGGTTTCCTTTATCTCGGCAAACCTATCTTTGAACTCTTCAGCATTTCTTGCGTCTTTGGAAGAGTTTGTCAAACTTTTGACTATGGTTGGTCTTTGTGTTTTCCATGTTGGGTGTTTCGAAACTTTTAAGTTTGCAATTTGCTCGACTTTGATTCCAGCATTATTAAGGTGGTTACGGATTCTAGTGCCAAAGGGTACGATAGCCTTAGGGCGTGTGTTTAGGATTTCTTAATTGTCTTTTTCGAACACTGCCTTATGGGTGGGGTTTTCTTTATTTGCGTATAGTTTAGTTACATATTGCATTGAGAGTTTGATTCGTTGGATATCGAGTGGTTGTTCATTTGATTCAATCTAGAGGCTTTCCGCAGGTGGCGTTCTGAAAGTGTTAAGGCAGAGACGAAGGCCTTGGTTTTTGTATTGGATTCAACATCTTTCAGTACGAAGGCCTTGCTGATGCGTAGACGATGCTACCATAATCTGTTCTAGATCTTATTAATGATCTATACAGTTTTAATTTAGTACTGGTATCTGCTCCCCAGTCTTGGGCGGAGACGACTCGTAGCAGGTTGAGTGCCTTTTGGCATTTCCTCTTCACGTCTTTTATGTGGGAAATAAAATTTAGCTTCGAGTCCAGAATTAGACCAAGGAATTTGTTTTCCTTTACTACAGGTATTTGAATGTTTGATAAGTATCAAATAGGATCATCGTGTGGCTTTCGCTTGTTACAGAAGTGCATGCAAACTGTTTTGGTTTGCAAAAACGTGAAACCATTTTGATCAGCCTATTTTTGAAGAGAGTTTATATTTAGCTGGAGGCGACGCTCAATGAGATTCATATTCTTTCCCCTGGCAGACATATCAAAATCGTCTACAAACAGTGAGCTGTCTATTCCCTGCTTAGTTGCCCCTTTGATACTATTGATTTTGATTAGAAACAACAGAACTGATAGAATAATACCTTGAGGATACCCCTCTTCTTGCTCAAAATAGTCCGAGAAAATAGAACCGAGACGGACTTTAAACCGCCTGTCATTTAATAAGTGTTCAATGAATTCAGGAAGACGACCTCGTATGCCTAGGTTGTAGAGGTCTTGCATGACCCCGTGTTTCCAAGTCATGTCCTAGGCTTTTTCTAAATCAAAGAAAACAGTGACGACTTGTTCTTTATTGATAAAACTTTCTCTTATAAGTGTTCCGAGTCTAACTAGGTGATCTGTGGTACTTCTTTCTTTTCTGAAGCCACTTTGAATGTAAGTAAGCAAATGATTTTTCTCTAAATACCAAATTAGTCTTCCGGCTATCATTCGCTCCAGTGTTTTGCACAATGAACTTGTCAGAGATACTGGGCGGTAGTTTTGTAGATTAGTAGGATCCTTGTTCGGTTTTGGAATTGGTATGATGGTGGCTTCTTTCCATATTTCAGGAAAGTTTCCTGTAGTCCAAACTTGGTTGAGTAATTCTAAGAGGACTTCACGGGTTTCCTCAGGTCGGTGTTTTAGAACCTGGTAGTGCAGGCAGACTCATGTGAGTTTTGCATGGCGTCCTTCAACTCCGCCAGGGTAAAGGTGCTATTGTACTGTTCCAAATTATTTGAGGTGAAGTCCATTGGTATTTGTTCTTTTACTTCTTTTATTCGACAAAACGCTTGAGAGTAATTGTCAGATGAAGAGTTGAATTGAAAGGTTCTGCCAACGGCATTTGCAGTTTCTTCGGGTTTTGCGATAGTTTGGTTGTTTGTGGTGAGGTGGTTTATAGGATTTGAGATGTTTTTGCCCTATATTTTCCGAATTATCTCCCATAACTTTTTGGTTGAATTGTTTTTGTTTAATGTGGAGACATATTCCTCCCAAGTTTGCTTTTTGCTTGCTTTGATGGTTCTGCGTGCCGTGGCACGCAGCCGTTTGTATTCAAGTTTGGTAACATTGTCCGGGCTGATATACAATTGGCAAAGAGCTGTTTTCTGCATAGCTATTACTTTTTTGCAGCCGTCGTTAAACCAAGGTTTCTGTGGCTTTTTAGGGTTTCCGGAGGTTTTAGGTATGGTTATTTCCATGATTGAATGGCTTAGAGCAGTAAAAAGTAAAATCGGTTCGTCATCATGTGTAAAGTAGTTGGTTTTTATGGCCTTTTGGCATAGTTCCTGGAACATTGACCAGTTTGCTTTGTGGAATTTCCACCTTGGTGTTCCTTTCTGTTGCTGTGGATCTAGTGGTTTTAATAAAACAGGGAAGTGGTCGCTGCCATAGTTGTCGTCCAGGACTTTTAAAATCTAAAAACAAATTACTAGATGCCATTGTAAGGTCGATTGAAGTTTTTGAACCAGTGCCAGGGTGTAGGTATGTAGGAGATTTATCGTTGTAAAGTAAGAGATTGTGGAAATTTAGTAGGTTTTCTATTAGTTTACCTTTGTGGTCGGTGCTTGTATTACTCCATAGGGGGCTGTGTGCATTAAAGTCGCCTACGAATATAATAGGTTTTGGTATTTGGTTGATCAGATCGTTCAATTCTTCTGGCTGAGGTTTGTGGTTGAGGTTGGTGGTGGGAGGTATATGTTACAAACGGAAAAAGTTTTCTTCATCATAACACGAACTGCAGTTGCTTGTAGATTTGTATTTAATTTGACCTCACTCTGAATGATATTGTTGTGGACTAAGGTGGTTATTCCGCCTGAGGCGCGGTTACTATTTGCGTTTTTGTTATAGGAGGTATAACCTGTTAAATTAGGTGGATGAAGGTCAGTGCCGTATGTTTCTTGGAGGCAAAGGATGCATGGGTTATATTGCTGGCTCAAAGTTAAAAGATCTATCTGGTTGGTCCAAAAACCTCTTATGTTCGAGTGGACTATAGCCATTTTACTTGCTATAGGCCCGAGGCCTTTGCATTGTCACTTTGGATAGTCTTAATTGTGGTTTTGTGCCACTTTGTCTTGCTCTGCCTCTGTTATTTTTCTGGGTGGAGAGGATGGTTGCTTTTCGGGGTCTTTGTTGCGTTACTCCCTTCATCCGCATCCTGAAGTACCGAGTATCGGTTTCCCACGAATTCAAAATTAAGTGGGAAATTTTGATGACTCTGGTACTTCTCCGTTGCGTGACGAGCACGCGGCGCTTTCGATTGCAGTGGCATTGATTGGAGGGACGACTTCCTGTCATCGGTTGCGGCTTTCTTCGATGGAGGCTGTGGCGGTGAGCAGGCAGCAATCGTGTCATCCGTTTCCATATATGGACTGTATTCAGCCTCTTTAAGCGTCTGTTGCATACGTTTTCTGGCCTGTCTGCCTTGTCTTTAAGCCTATTCCTCGTGCCGTTATCCAGCGGTGAGGAACGGCTTGTGTAAGTTTTAGGTCTTGTGGGCGAGGGAAGGCTTGGCTGTTTAGTTTTTGCGATCGGAGATGGTGTTTGAGTAGCCATAGTTTGTCTAGGCAGGGTAGATTTCTGCACATTTGATTGCGGCAAGGTGCGTTGTTGGTCTCCAAGCCACGTGATGGTTGTCTGACACCCTGTGCTCGTATACTTGTTTACTTTAACTGCGGCAGAGTATAATTTGTCTGCTGTGGGTCTCTGCATCACCAGTTTTCGAGCCTCTGGGTAGGAAATGGAATTCTTCGACTTAACGCCTTGTACTTGCTTTTCTTGGAGCCATCGAGGGCATGCACGTGAAGATGCCAGATGGCTTCCCCCGCAGTTAATACACCTAGTTACTCAGATTGTACAGGATGACATCTGTCTGATGTCCTTCCTCGCCACACTTGGCGCATGTTGCCATGGGTTTTCGGCACCTCTGTTGTGTGTGTCCGTATCGTTGGCATCTAAAGCATTGCATAGGATTTGGAACATATGCTTTGACTGGGATGTTTCAGTAGCCGATTTTGATTGACTGTGGTAGCTTTGCCCTACAGAAGGTGAGTACAACGGTACCTTTTTGTCCTAAGAATCTGGCTTCGGTCACACCATATTGTTCCAGTTCTGATAAGATTTCATCCGTTGAGCAAAATTCAAGCTCTGGGTATGCAACACCTCCTCTTGAGGAATTGAGCGCTGTATGGGGTGTGCATTTGACCGGGATGTTCACGAAAGACGTGGTGGCGAGCAAGGCTTTGCTGTGGCGTTCCTCAAAAATTTGGACGAGAATGTTCCCTGATTTTAGTCTTTTGATGCTGTGTCGTGTGCCAACGATTGACGAGACCCCCTTTTCTATTGCAAAGGTGGACAGTTTCAATGTAACTTCTTGTGCCGCGATTATAATATATTCCGGAAATATTGCCGGGGGTGACTCAATCATGACTTGCGCTGTTTTTTGTGGGGTTCTAAATTCACTATGTTTTGTTTTTTTCTTTTTAGTTTCCTTTTGTGTTTTCTAAGTTTCCTATGTTCAGTTTCTCCATGTGTTGAGATAGAATTTTCTTCCAGGTCTGCCGACCCTGGCCTTACTGTGACCACCAATGTCGGCAGCGGGGGTTGCCCGCCTAGGGTTAGGACACCTAGAATACTCTTGGCATACATGACGGCTCAGTCAGTCACGAATGCTGTGCTTGATCCAATTGGCCGCAGTTTGGTGAACATCGCGACCAGCCGTTCATGGTCATGACGAGCCTTGATTCATGACCGCCCTTCTTGGGTCGAAGAAACGGACCAAAGTCATGTGTTGGTTGCAGATCCCCAGTAGTAAGCAGCCTAAATGAGAGAAGGGCTTCCTCAATGGCCAGGACTCCTGCCCGTTAGGGTTGCAGTCAACGGCAACATGCGTTATTATGCCTGGAGTGCTCACAGCAAAGTGGACCCCAGGTTCTGTAAACCATCTTGAAGGACGCATAACAGACTGCCTGGCTTTTATGCGATTAGCCAGGAAACGTTGTCATATGTATGGTGCTTAGGAACTGGTAGTTAGGAGTTAGTTAGGAGGCAGTGTTTATTGTTGAAACGAGTTTATTGGGCATTACTGCTAATTTTATTTTAGTGTGTGTATATTATAAAGGTTTCATCGTAGCTATGAAAATGGTAGAGAAAAGTAATTATTTAAGTATTATAGGCATATGTTATTGAGAAGGTATATATTATAGGTAACGTGGGGTGGCGAGATACCAGTAGAACTGAGGTAAACCCAGTAAGACTGGTACCCCGAGGGGGGTCGGAATATCGACTCCGGATCCCCCTTTGGGTCAAAGGGCTTCAGAAGCTAATGTAAGTTCAGATAACAATAACCGATGACTAGTTCACCCAAAATGATCTAGATATAGTTTCACGTTTAAATTCATGATGATAATTGAGTTCTACTCAACCATCTTCTGACAGTGACTACATTTACACAAGTAAATTTTCTGAAGTATGAGATACACTGACGTCATTTGCTTCTTCAGCACTTGCCAGTCTTTCAATGACAACAAAATTCCCTTCTTGGTAGGATATAACCTCCAAAATGTATGATCCGTAATATATTCACGAATGTTAAACATCACTTTCTTTTGATATTTCGCCAATTTAATATATATTTCTCCAATAATGGGTATCATAACCGGTAAATCATCTACACTCATCTTCTTCATCGACTGTGGAATGACAGCTTTACGCTCCGGTTCTCGCTTCATTTTAGGTTCTGTCTTAATTTTTCGCTTTTTACACTGCGACGTCGTAGCTGGTAACTCATATCTTTTCATCTTTCTTCGCCTTTGACGCTGCTGACGTGACTTCACCTTAGACTTTACCACAGGCATTGCCTTAGACTTTGCTGTAGGTATTGTCGCAGGCTTTGCAGTAAAATTTTCTGCAGGCATTGTCTCAGACTTTTCTACAGGCATTGTCATACATGGTAGTTGTTGTTCACTCTTCAGTATCTTGACACAGAATCTCTTACGTTTGATTGCAGGTGCCTTTTATACTCTATAGAGAGATGTCACACTCGACGTTGGACACACTATGTCCTAATATGTTTAGAAATAACTTGACTGAGAAAGTCTTTAAACATAGCTTTATATACAACAACATCTTGAACATGTTGAACAGCATGTTGAACAACATGTTGAACATGTTGAACAACGTGTTGGGCTTGTTGAAGAACATGTTGAATAACATGTTGAACAACATGTTGAACCTGTTGGACATGTTGAACTTGTTGAGCAACTTGTTAAACAATTTGTTGAACAATTGTTAAACAACTTGTTGAAAAAACTTGAACGATACCACGACGTAAAATAATTCGAACACATCTTTGAATTGCGTGCTGTTCTCACCCACAAAGTGCTTACAGTCACCTGTGCAAATAGCCTGTGACTACTTTCAGCCAAAACTAGAAATAAAACTGGATCAAACGGTAAAATTTTCATTCAAATCGGCTGAACCTGATGAAAGTTATCTACTTTAAAAAAAAAGTTATTAAAATAAACATTATGCTTACAGTCACATGTGTAAATAGCCTGTCACATAATATGTCCTGGGTGCGGGTCATAAAAATGACGTCATAATGACGAGACAGGGTGCAACAGGGTGGAACAGATATGAATATGTGCATTATGATGTCATATGGCTCAGAAGGTTGGTGGTATAGGCGGCTTAACCCTAGACCACACTATGTGACTATGTGACCAAGACAGTTCTGGAGTACCTATGACGTCATAATGACGTCAGAAAGGTGGCGTAGAATTGTCATAAGAGTTTTGGAACAGATATGAATGTGTTATGAATGTGTGTTATGAATGTGTACATCATGAATGTGTGCACTACGAATGTGTGTTATGAATGTGTGCGAATGTATGCGTTATGACCTTATATGGCATGTTTTTACAAACATTTTGGTTAATTCCGGAATAGCTCATGCGGTAGAGAGTAGGATTCATATCCGGAGGGTTGGTGGTTCGAGCCCAACTATAGGCAAACTAACCCTATACCATGCTATATGACTCTGTAACCAAATCACATGACTAATCCCATGACGTCATTAAGACTTCATTATGATGTCATTATGACGTCATTGGCACGGGCGCGCGCTCTATCATCATCAGGTGGCGTAGAATCCTCATGAGGGTTCTACGCCAACCTTGTCACGTCATTATGACATCACCGATGGCGTACAATCCCCATAAGGGTTCTACGCCACCGTTCCGACGTCATTATGACGTCATAGGTGGCATAGAACCCTCATTTCTCCCCTACTCTTACTGCAGTCTTCTTTATCTCTGTCTGAAAAGTGGTCGTCAAACCAATCCCTTACCCCATTGTTGATTTTTTGCTAACCGTCACCCCCGCCGTTTCCCTTACTTCCATCTATTGTAGGTGCGACTCTAAACGCAGCCCTAACCCTTTTACTTCATCGTGCATTTCCATAAGCACTACAAAGACATTCTTCAAAACTATTCAACAGATACCTCTCCTGGATGGAAGTGGGGGGGGGGGCATTTTGGTGCCTAAATGGTGAGCTGCCTGTCTGTTACATATCACACCAATGTATGAACAGCTTTACAACCAAATGAAAACAAGATTTCGGCGAAAAATAGCTGACCGGTGAAGCCTGTAAATACGACCATAACATTCCCTGGCCAGTCGTGTTATTTCTGAACAGATAACAACAGATAACTTTTTTACGCTGTTTTTATTTTTCTATTCCTGGTAAAACTGACAGGATCTGTCGGACCTACCAAGCAACATTCCCACCAAGTTTAAACAGTCTCCGATGTTCGACGGCTGAGAAATCTTACATACAAGATTTTAACATAATGGCGTCATAAGCCTTTCTAAATTTTACGAAACGCGTCAAAAAGTTGATACAGGCGTCCAACTCAACCAATGAATACCCATATCAAATTAAAATGTCTCCAATGTTCGCAAGATCTTACCTAATGACGTCATACATCTTTCTTGAACGCAACACGAGTTCAAAGTTGATAGAACCGTCCGACCTATGCCAACCTTGTCACGTCATTATGACGTCACAGATGGCGTACATTCCCCGTGGTGGTTCTACGCCATCCTGCTGACGTCATTAGAACGTCATAGGTTTCGTAGATTCCTCATTTCTCCCCTACTAGTAAGCATATTTGTAACGACCAGCTTCAAGACCCGGATAATTTTTTTAAAGCAGAACCTGTTTGTAGTGACCACCTTCCAGATTGGGATAAAAAACGTAGGTAAAACCTTCCTGGATAAAAAAAGTACGTAAAGTAAAACGACTCTAGTGACCTTCTTCCAGATCCGGATAAAAAGAACATACAATAAAGCCTCTTTTAGCAAATCCCTTCCAGACCTAAAACAGACGTACAGTGAACTCTCTTTCAGTGGCGACCTTCCAGAGCCGGATGAAGAGGCGTACGTTACACCTGTAATGATCCACTTACAGATCTAGGTAAAACACATGTGCCTAAAAATAGAGCACTGAGATGCCCACAGGTTTGGTTATATCCCCTTCTACCTTCAACAATTGGTCCAAGGTGATATGCAACCCGACTGGGGGGGGGGGGGGGCACAAGAGATATATTTATTCGAAAATACGTATACGTAAGTTTTTCAGAAATGGACCTTTTATTTCAGTAACAACAACAATGAAAAATGGTTATTGGAGAATTATAAGTTTAATCGGGGAGACATTCGTTTTTGTTTTCAAAAACAGGCAACCTAAATAGGTATCGATTGAAAGTATAAGGCATAAGCCTGTACTTTTATGCTTTGTGTGAACTGGCTGCCTTAGTTTATGATTGCCACCATGCGTACGAAATGAAAATCTGTTGCATTCATCTGCTATATTTCTACAGTCATAAAAAAACAGCGGGTGCTGATAAAAAAGACACCCAACTGTCGGTTTCTTGAAGATATGCCCTCAGTCTGATTGAAAAGAAATTTTAGAAAAGAACAACTAAAAGCCGTGGAATCTAATTAGCATACATGTAGAAAAACTATCTGGGTGAGTTTTTTAAGTTTTAGAATGCATATTTCATAAAATGTATATCGCATTTCTTTTAATAAGGACAAATCCATCAGAATTCATGTATCATTGAAATATTTCCCGTATACATTAATAAAGACATTTCAGAATTTACAACACTACGCAAATACTTTGTACAGAAGTATGTTTTAAGAAAATTTTATAAAAATAAACATGTAATAAATAAACCAAAACACATTTTTTATTTTGTTAGTAGACATTGTAAGGAACATGCATTTTATTATGTTGAGCAATGGTTTATTTTCAGAGGTAACAATTAAAAACATATCTGTTCTTGAAGGTAGAAAGCAGGATAGATAATAAAACTCTTACATACTCCTAAATACATGGCTAGAAAATATATTCAATAATTCAATAATCGGGGGAATAGAAACAGTCGATGGGTACGGCAGAATCAAGCACGTAAGCAAGAGTATAAAATAGCAAACGAAAGTGAGGAATGGAAAGTTGGAGAGAAGCAATCACTAACTCTACTTCAAGGATTGAAAATAGATGGTCAAAGCCCGTGTTGTATGGGTTGGTCATGGGGCCAACTTATCTTACACGACTGCAGATAGGGGACACAGACACTTCTAACAAGAGCAAACACTGGCAAGGGTTGATGGCATATCAATGATTGTGCTGTTGATCAATACAGGAGGAAATCTTGGAGCACTTAATTGTGGAGTGCCTGGAGTGGAGGATTCAAGTGAAGCCATTCTAGCTCATCGGAAAATAGATGAATGGGAAAGGAACAACGCTCAGGCAAAAGTAAAATGGATTATTGTGGTTACAAGATCAGATCGGGATGTAGGGGAGTTATGTATGCAAGCATTTGCAAAAGAATTATAGACCAAGCGAACTGAGTTGAAGAACTTAAAGCAAAGACAACACGGAAATAAAGAAGATATGTTGGTTCATGCGGAAATAATGCAAGCGGGAGACTATCAAATCCACGACACATAACTCGATTTATCCCCACCCCCTTTAGAGACGTGTTAGAGTGGCTCTGGACAGACACCTCAGGGGATTCAGGGACGACAGTGAGGTTGTCGGACCGAGCGACCCGGTAGGATGCTGATCTCGACCTGGTTGGCAATAAGTGTGTAATTGCGAAGTTTATCAAAGTGTTGTTATGTCACGGTGCCAGACCCTAGCGTTCCCATCTAGTCCCGCTAGGGTGTGGCGCGAAAAACACATTAAAGGTTGAATTTATCTGCCTTTACGTATCTGCAAGGCTACAGGCTTAATTAGAATGTAGAAAAACTTTTCTCTGTTTGCTGGTCCGTCATTTTGTATTTATTACTCCTGTGGCCAAACTGGCCTCAGGACCACCAAATTTCACATATGCACTATTTATGCAGAATTTCACTTTCAATTTAAATTTCAATTCAAAGTTTACTTCCAACATATTTACAATAATTTCGAGTTGAAACATGCAAAAAAAAACAATAGTACAATTTCAACCACATACTACGAACTATGTGTGGAAAAGGTAGACTAAAGAAGTTCACACTTTTCAAAAAATAGTCTACCCAAATACTGTATCATCATGACAATTATTTCTTAACACAGACAGAGTTTCTAATCACTCTTTTGTCAATAAATGCACTAATTCACAGAACACGAACATTTTGCTACGGTTTAAGCAAGACAATTATAAATAGAAAAAAAATAAGGCAATAACAAGGCACTTTCGAAAGGCTAGGTTAATATTAACAGTTGCATTTTTACTATAAAATATCTACATGGATATCTTTATTACATTAGTTTTCTATTCGTTAGCGTACGAATTTATCAGAGCTGTCTAAACTACGAAATGGATCTACAAGACTGAGTGTTTTAACCCAATCTATTCCATAATTAACACCAGTTAATGATACACAAATCGATTTCAATTTTGTTCTACTATACTGTACACTGAATTTGCCATTTTATCTTGTAACACCTTTACTTATGTTAAGTACCTAGAAAGTCTAGCAGGAAGGAGATCACGTTTTGCTTTTAACATAAAAACACACGTGTTTAACTTAATAATGTCAAAGAACTTCAGTGTCTTATAACTTATAAAAATATTATTTGTATGGGACTGATACGAAGAATGGTCTGCAATTCTAATAGCTCTTTTTTGCAATATAAATAAACAGTTAATTCTAGAAACATGATTCCCCAGATCCCACAATAGTTTAAATGTGGGATCACAAGCGCACAATTTAAAGAGTATAAGGAGGTTTCATCCAACAAATATTTGACTTTATACATGACGTCTACGCTGTTAGAAATTTATTGTGTATATGTTTAATATTGGAAGACCAATTTAATTTGCTATCAATAATACTTCCAAAGAATTTAGCATAGTATGCTGGTTCCAAAGGCGTGTTCTCGATTTCAATATGAAATATTTCATTACCGGGGTTATTTGAGAATACCATAAAATTGTTTGTTTAACATTCAATGACAATTTGTTAACTTTACATCATACATCTATTTTCTTAATTCACAAGTAATTGTTTTGCATATTTGGTTTTGGTTCACATCGGTACGAGACTAGAAAAAAATTCTGTCGTCGGCAAATAGTATAAACTTAAGTATAGGTGATACGTTACATATATCATTTATATACAGAAGAAAAAGCGATGGCCCCAAAATAGACCCCTGCGGCACTCACATAACATTCTTACTAAGTCTGACTTACATTTTTTAAATAAATCATACTGCATTCGATCACGTAGATAACTTTGTAACCACTTTGAGGCATTTCCTCTTACACCATGCAATTGCAACTTTATTTTGATCAAGCGTATCGAATGCTTTTTAGATCAATAAATACACCTATAGTTGTTTTCTTTTTATTTACTGATGTTGTTATTTCTTCAATGATGTCTAAAAGGTCTAAGGAGGCAGAATTTTTCGTATTGGCCTGAGTATAAAACGTTATTTATATCTATAATTTTGACTAACCTATCAATAAATATTTTTTCTACCCTTTCTAAAATTTGGGAAATAAGGAAACCGGTCTATTATTAGAAAACATTTTATTGTTTCCTGATTTAAAAAGGGGAAGAATTTTACTTTTTTAATTTGGAAGGGAAAACACCATAGTCAGAATATTTGTTACAAAGATATGAAAAAGGTACGGCTGTAAACTCGCTAATCTTTTTACAATAACGATATCTATGCCACCGTAATCTGAGGATGTTTTGCTATCAAAACCATTTATCACAGCTAGTATTTCTGCTTTACTAGTAGGTGCTATGTACATAGAACTAGCAATATAAAAATTTATAAAATAAGTAAAGTTTATATCTTTATACTCAATAATATTTTTAGCAAGATTAGGGCCAACATTAGCAAAGAAATTGTTAAAGCCATCTGCAATATCTTTATAACTAAAGTACTTAATTTCTTAATACTTAATATGAGTAAAATATCTTGTAGACTAGAAGCACCACTGTCCTGTCAGAAATAAGCCACTCTAACTGAAATGACCTAAGCAAATTTGACAACAAACAAACTAGGACATTATAGCCCGTTGCTCGCTTCAAAATAAACGTAAGAGCCGAGCGGTACGTCATAATCGATCTAACCGACACCTTTCTGACCACGAAAAAATATAGAAAAAAGTCTGCCAATGCGACTGCCGTCGCTGCTACAGGAAGGAGAACCCCATCAAAACACCATGACTCGAACAATGTAACAGTGCACTTTGTTCTTGGAGTCTTTATGAACACTGTCCATGGAGACTGCGAAGCAATCCATGACGCGCCGTAACCGCATCAGCAGCGGAAACCAAGACAGTTCTGGAAGACCGGGGGGCTACTAGCAAGTGACGACGGGGCCTCTCGTGCAAAATCTTGATGAGAACCTTCATCATGAGAGGCGACGGTGAAACGCAAACAACACCTGCCTGGGCCACTAACACAGCAACGCATCGATCGCTGTTGCCGCCGCATCCGCACACGGAGACATGTAAATTGTAAGACGATGGTTGACACGATTTGCAAAGAGATCGACCTGCGGAGGATCCCATGGAGACTGCGAAGCAATCCAGTGAAACTTGTAATCCGCTAACGCCCACTCGATGTGAACAACCTGACCCATCCAAGAAGCCAAGTCCGCCAGAACATTCCGACTGCTTGGAATATGAGAGGGTTGAATGGGAAAACCACAATCTCGAGCAATAAGGAGGACTTGCTTGGTGAGAAGAGACAACGTCAGTGAGCGCGCGTCGCCCTGCTTGGACAAATAAGACACTACCGTCTGATTGTCTATGAAAAACTGGACCACTTCAACTGTCGCTGCAACCGTCGCTGATGAATCGACCAACGACCCCTTCAAGTTCGATCCTGGAAAAAGAAACCACAACCGTTGCAAGAGGTGTTTGTATGCGCCTGCTTCGATGGAGCTGGAAGAAAATTGCACACCGATCACAATCACCAGTCTAGATCCCTGAGGGCTAACAAGGAAAGCCGTATCCGATGGTCCGAAAACCCGTCTCGACGCAATACCTTCAAACAATCTGTGGTAACTCCCAAAAATGACACCTGCCAAGATCGACCATCTTTTCCGTTGCCACCAATAGACCGACTGACTGATTCTAATTGAGAAACACGAGGTTTAGGTGTATGCACGATCTGGCCATGAGAGACATATTTTTTGGATTCGACCTTGCGTGGGAAGCCCCCTGGTGCTCACAAAATCCAAGAATTTCTCGAAAACTCTTCAGAGTTGGAACCAATTCCGAATTGCTGCGATTGATTAACAAACCCCGAACATTGCACTAGCTTAGCAGAATATGCAAGTGAGTTAAAAGGAGCTGCCTGTTCATGCTTACCAACTACCAATCGTCGAGATATTGGAACAGAAGCAAACCTACTTGCCCTAGCGGTTGACTACCTTCATCAACTGGGTAAAAACAAATGGTGCCGTCGGTAAATCGAAAGATTAAGCAAGAAACCAATAATTCTGATCCGCTTCTCTGAAGGCCAGAAAACGACCCCACACTTTGATCATCGGAATATAGGTATGCATCGGAGAGGTTCGCTGACACAGCCCGTATGCCTCGACAGTTTGGATTTGATCAATTGTGGAGTGTCCATCGTGAATGATGTGAGATGCAGGAACTGACTGATTTACTGCATCTCAAAAAAAAAAAACGCCAAATGCCCGACTTTTTGGAACAAGAAAGATCCGACTGAAAAGCGCGTGAGTGCCTGTAGGCATCTTTTTTATAGCTTTCTTTTCTATCAGATCTTGAATCATTGTCTGCTTTTCTGGTTTATGCACGTTCGACGTGACCAAAGAAAGATAAAGACAAGCGATAAAAGGATCTGACAACCTGACCTGTCTCTTGCAAAGGGTACTCCCAACGCAACCCATCGGGCCATGTTTTTAGGAGCTCCTGGTGCTGGGCAAGCTTGCCAAAAACTAGTTAGCCGTCCTTCTACGGGCACATTTATGTTCAATTTGTGAAATGGACCAACCAATTCTTCGCTAAAGTATCTGGCAGAGATCGTAGTGCCGGATACTTTGATTGGTTGCTACCTCGGCTTAGGAGTGGCAGCCTGTCGATAGTCGACGCCTCCTCAGATTCGTCCGGTAAAACCTCAACGCCTGGAGGAGTGACAGTGCGCATCGGCCGCGAGGGCTTGTAATCCTCCGACGTCATGACCAGCGGTGAGGCTTTATATGACATAGGGTGCGATATCGTTGACGATACAGCGTGGGTAAGCACCAGCAGAGCGGGACGTGAGACCATAGTTTTTACCGGCGACAACGGTTCATTACTCAAGGCGGTCTGAGTAAAGTGTATTTTGAGTCTGTTCAGTATCAGTGATAATCACAGGACGACAACGAATTGTTGAAGAGGAGGAAGAGGAGGAAGCCGACGGGACCTCATTGAGACGTGATATTGCTGACGCCACCGACCCCGACTTAGACGCAAGACTGCGCAACATCTTGGGCTCCTCGTCTGAGGCGTGTCTTAATGTGACAGGGGAAGATCCTGACAAAACTTCACCGCAGTAGAAATGTTCAAATCCAACTTCGAAGTAATAGGAGTGAGGAACTGTATTCGTCTCCAGCGTGAGATCATTGATCAACGGAGTGTGTAATACCGATTGAATGTAGGCCTGTAAAGCAGGCGTCGCAGTCACAACACAAGTTTCCATGGGTGACGCCACATCTACCTGAACTGGATCCATGACACCCGCTGTCGCTACCACAGATTCCGCAAATGGCAAGGAAGAGATATAGGCTTGATTTTCCTCAGCTGAATCCTTCCCTGTGCAATTGTATCCCATCTGACAGTAGGAAGCGTAATCGGCGAAAGCGTATGCGTCGATGCAGACGACTTGTCACTATTGGCACACTTGAGACCTTTCGCCCGGACCCTGGCAGTGTCCTGCTGTTGTAACAAGAAGGAGAAAATGGAGTCGTCAAGACCCGTACACTTGTCGCAACGGTTGTCCAATGTGCATGGTTGAATACCCCTGCAACGCAGGCAGGCAGTACATCGCAACACAGGCAGGCAGTACAAGAGTCTGGGATTGTCAGTGAATCTACAAACAAACAACAATATAAGTATATAAATATAATATCCAAGATAAAGTATTGGTTTTGATCTGTCATTTTCATGAAAGGTAAGTGGAGAAAACTCTTGTTACTCTGTTCGCGATAATTTGGGAATGGTTCGAGCACATGACAGGAACGCTGATTGGTCGGATGGTTGACAAGCAGGATAAACATAGCAGCAGGTCACCTATTAGAAGTACCCATGCATGGAGGTTTATCCCATAAAATTCTTTTTATGGATCACGATAACTAATGTTAACACATCGAAAAACCCATAGTGATGGCTTCGTGGTCTACAACCCTATATTTTTTAAATTAAAATTTGTAATTTCACTACAGCTTATGTCAAGTGACTCGGGATATGAAGAACTTGTTTTTTTTTCGTTCATAATACATTTTTGGTCAGTTTGCTATGTTTTTTTAATATCATTTTTATAACTTCTCAGTAAAGTGCTATAATGGTTGCTCTCGGCTTTTCGTAATATTGATGTTAACTTATTTCTGTATGTTTTATATCCTGTTCTGGCCTCCTTTGTTTTTGAATGAACTGATTTTTATGATAATAATTTTCTTTTCCTTACAGCATTAAGTAACCCCGAGGTAAGCCATGGTTTTCTCGACATTTTTATTTGCCCATCCAACTCTTTTTACTGGACAATACAAGCCATAAAGTGTAGTATTCTTTTCAGTAAAGATTACGTAAAATTTATTCACATTTTCTTGAGAAAAAACTTCAGACCAGTCTTTAATTGATCAACATTCTTAGTTACATAAGTTTCCCGAATATCTCTAACATTTACCTATTTAATACTATTAGAATGGCAAACATAATAACCACAAAACATGAAAACTGGTAAATGATCAGTATTCTGAGGTATTTAATTTCTTAATACTCATTTTTATGAGTAAAATATCTTGTAGACCACGAAACCATTACTATGGTTTTTCAATGTGAACATTGCTTATTAGGATCCATAAATTAATATAAAACTTTTGTGGAACTAATAGCACCACATGTGTACATTTAACCGGTACCCTGTTGCTATTTTTACAATGCCTGTCAATCAACCGGCACATCAGCGGCGGTGCAGTTCCTGTCGTGTGATCGAACCATTACCAACTTATTGTACCAGACAATCCCAATTGATTATGTCGTGAATAAGGCAGAAATAAAAGAACTAAATTCAATTTATCCTTTTAATGTCAGCGGGGTATAACCGCTTAATACCCATTCAGTAACAATATTCAGTGGGGTTTCATCACAAAGTGCCAATTGTGAACAATACATAGTTCGATTATACCAACATTATCATACGAGCGAGCGCCCCCCTCTTTTCACAAAGACAGGAGTGCGGGAAACCGATAGATCGCCTACTAAACTTGGTGCAGACCCGTCGCAGTAGCGTATTATACCATGTGCAACACCGCACTGTAAAAAAAACAAGACCATGGTAGAACTGCACTGCGTCGGGTTGGTAAGAGACCAGTCATGTGATGGGCAAGTTGACATACTTTTGCTGCAGATCCGAGCTGCGCCTCAACCCAAAGCCTATTTAGTGGCCTTCTTCTCCTTGTAAGACTTCTTTCCACAAGACTGCTGGGGCATCCTGCAAGAAGGAGGACTGTAATGAATCACTGATTCAGCAGCAAAAAACGGGCCAGGACTATGTAAATCATTCAACGCATCACTTAAACGTGTTAGGCGAAGCCCAACACCCAACCCGTAGCAAGTCGCACATCGACACACCACAAGCATTGTGCCACTTGTCTGACTTGATGAGCTTTAATTGACAATCTGAATTACATCTTCGGGTTCCTTAATTATATCATCAAATGCTAATAATATGGTTTTCTTGATATAATTAGATATAGATGCTTTGGACAAATAAACAGATAAAAGATATAAACAGACGACGTGCTGCGATAAGATCCCGATTGTTTAGCATACGCGCGTAGTAGGGAGACGGGGAATACGACGCTGTGTCGAGACCGCCACATGACCGTATCCCCGGCAAGACTGGTATCACAATCTGATTAAGCGTACCCAAGCCTTGAGTCACAATGTGCGTCTTACCCAAAAAAGGACGACAACGGTTTCAGAATCACCGCCTCCCACGAACAGCTGACCTGAACTAACAGAGTTTTACAATGCGTGCATTTCACCGCGGCGTTTACCCGACGCTAACACCACGAGAATCACACACTTGTCCGAAATGATAGAATGATGGACAAGTGGCGATGCAAGATACTTTAAAACCAGTGACAAATTCCAGGCACCCCTGTTTTATCAGCAATAGGTCGTTCCAACTGAAAGGACCCAAACAAATCCGCCAAAACTTCACAGGATGATAAATCATAACCGGATGCGCGCTTCAAAATAAATGTCAGAGCCAAAGGGTAGGTCATAATCGATCTAACCGACACCTTCTGACCTCGAACAAATACAGAAAAAGTCGACCACTGCCACTGCCGTAGCAACCACAGAATCAATATCCCTATCAAGACACCATGACTCGAACAATGTGAAACGTACATCTTGTTCATAGAGTCCTTATGATTTCTGTCCATTCTCTGTATTACTCGCTGAGAGAACCCCTTAGATTTCAGGAAGGAAAACTTATACACCAAACTTTCAGTCGAAACAACTGAGGATTTGGATGATAACGATCCCAATGAGGTTGGCGCAGACTGCCATACTCCAGAGAAATTGGAAGACACATGACGCACGGTAACCGCGTCAATAAAGGAAACCAAGGCAGTTCTGGAAGATCGAAATCTAACAGCAGGAGACCTTTCGTGCCAAACCTTCGTAAGAACCTTGATCATAAGAGACGACGGTGGAAATGCAAACAACACCTGCGTGGGCCACTGACACAACAACGAATCGATCGCTATTGCCGTCCGGACACGGAGACATGTACACTGGAAGACGATGATTGAGACGATTGCAAATAGAGCAACCAGAGTTGGACCGCACAGAGACTGTTCCCAGAGTCTCTGCCTGCCTGGATGGAGCTGACAGAGAAAAAGACACCCCGATCAAAAGCCTGGGTTGACACAACCACCAATCTAGATCCCTGAGTGCTAGAAACGACAGCGTTATCCGATGACCCTGCAACCTGTCCTGGCGCAATGCCTTCAAGCCACACGTCGAAACTCCCAAAAATGACACCTGCTCAATTCGACTGTCTTCTCCGATGCCACTAACAATCCTAGAAGAGACTCTAGCTGTGATACCCGAGGCTTGGATGTAGGCACAACCCTGACAATGAGCGACATTATTTTCTGAATGCGGCTTTGCGTGGGAAAAGCTCTGATGCTCACATAATCCAACAACTCTCCCTATTTTCTGACTCGAAACCAACTCCGACTTCTTGCGATTGACCAACAACCCCAGAACCCCGCTCCCGCTTGGTTAAAATCAGGTACCTGTCTGAATTTACTAACAACCAATTGTCGAGAACAACAGCAACCCTACTTGCCGACTCGACCGCTTGACTACTTCCGCTTGACTACTTTCATCACCTGGGTAAAAACAAACGGCGCCGTTGACAAATCCGAATGGTAGGGCGAGAAACCAATAATTTTGACCCGTTACCTTGAAGGCGAGAAAACGAGGCGACGTGTTGTGTATCGAAACGTGTAGATATGCATCTGACATATCCACCGACACCGTCCACATGCCCTGAGTTAGGATGGATTTGATCAACTGAGGAGTATTCATCGTGAACGATATGAGGTGGAGAAATTGATTGCATGACAATTCTATGACAAGACGCCAACCGCCTGATTTTTTCGGTACGAGAAAAACACGACTGGAAAAACGCGGGAGTGCCTATCTGCATCTTTTCTATAGCCCCCTTCTCTGGCTTGTGTTCGTACGTTGTGACTAAAGAAGGATTGGGAAACTTGGCCAGCGATGAAAGAAATTGTCAATCCGCCCTGTCCCTTACAAACGGTAAGGGGTAACCCCAGCACAACCACCGAACTACATTTTTGGGAGCTCCCACAGCTTGCCAAGCTTGCTAAAAATTCTTTAGTCTTCCTCAAACAGGTACATTTGCGTTCGATTCGCGACAGTGACCAACCAATTCTTCGCAGAAACCTAAAGTATCTGGAAAAAATCGTCGTGCGATCTGTGCCGAATGCTTTGATTGGTGGCTACCTTTGCTTAGGAGTGGCAGCCTGCTTTTCCGTGTCCAACTTGTGCATTTGGGATGGGGTGTCGACACTGGAGTTGAACCCGGCCTCTTTAGCGGCGTAGCAATCTGAGTAGCGGCGACGTGCCGTTGCTTCTCTGGAGTGGTACATGGTGTTAGAGCCTTGCTCATTAATGCATCTTGTGATCTAACCCGTGCCGCTTCAATTACATCCTTGAGCAACTCCGCAGGAAATAAGTCCGATTGCCCGTCAATAGGGGCGAAACAAAGTTTCCTTGCATCTTCCGCACTGATGATTGAATGTGGTACGACTTGATGTCTGCGAAAGACCCCGAGCGGCGACAGTTAATGTGCATTCAACTTGAGGATGCGGCTACCTCCAAATCAAACATCCGACCAAACAACGCGTTGGCCCCGGGATCGACGAACTTTCCCAGCGCCTGGAATGCCGCATCTTGGAAGGAAAGTGCTCTTCCTGGAAACCTCCTCCAAAAACTACAGTCATGCTCCCGCTAACGGCACACTGGAATCAAGACTGACCTACAGAAGCCAGGAATCCGTATCCGCGGGATACGTGAGTGATTGAATGAGTAAAATCCGTCATTTGACTGATAAGACGCCATCTTCATGTGCAAGACCTTTGAAGGCAGTGATCGTGACCAATAACGTGGCCGAGACTCTTGTAAGGGCTGTAGTTCTTCCAGTCGCGCCTGCAGAACGTTGGCCACACAGGAAGCTGTCGACAAAGCCATGAAATCCTCGCGTGGTGGCGGTGTGAACTGAGACGCAAAAAACAGAGACAGTCCACTAAGCTGCGGCTGCAATGTCGTTAGCGAAGCAGAAGATTATCTGTAATGAATTTCAGAATGTTTTTTAACGGGAAGTCCGTTGCCGAAAGATTAACAGCTGATACCTCTTCCCACTCTTCCGGTGCAACCTCACCCCCTGGGTGCGTGAGTAAAAACCAGGGGAACGGGACCGTAGCCTTGAGTGGTGATCCAGGCACACTAGCTGCAGTAGTTTGAGTGACACGCGTTTGAGTCATTATCACTAGCCATCGCAGGTTCACCTTCTCTCGACGAAGAATTGTCAGCTGAAGAGGAGGAAGAAGAAAGAAGATTCATAAACTGCTTGCCGACGTAAACTACCCGTACTGTCCGTCAATGACTGTATTGGGGCAATGAAAGGAAGCAGCGGTGGCTGCACATCCTTCGGTGATGATGGCTCATAAAAGTGGCCGACGGGCCGTGATGTTGCCGAAGCCACCGACTCTGTCTTAGACGCAAGGCTGCGTAACATCTTAAGGTCCTCCTCTGAAGCGTGCCATAAAGTGTCAGGATGCAAATTAAGGCTTAAAGCAAACTTCTTTAACAGCGAGAGTTCGCTGGGAAGACCCCAACAAAACATTTTCCACAGCTGTAGAAATGTTGATATTCAACTCATAGTAGCAGGCAACTGTTGCATCGACACATCATGCGAAACTGCATTCGTCTCCATCGGGATATCACTGGCCAGCAGAGCGTGCAACAACGATTGAACGGGACCTTGCAAAGCAGGCGTCGCCGTTACCATCGAAGTCCCCATGGGTGACGTCACATCCACCTGATCTTGCTGTACAATATACAAAGGTTGTGATGCAGATTCCAGAAGCGGCAAAGGAATAATCTTACGATTAAGTTTCAGCGATAGCATCGGATTCTGTGCATCCGTACCCGATTTAAAAACCTTGGCAGCGGAAGAGGTAAAAGCGAGTGAACCGATGCAGGCGAGTTGTCACTCTTGGAGCGTTTGCGGCCTCTAGCACGGACCCTGGCAGACTCTTGCTACTGCAGCAGGAAGGAAAAATCGAATCATCCAAGTGTGCAACTGATCGCAACAATTATCCAATGTGCATGGCTGAATTCCCCCGAGACGCAAACAGGCAGTGCATCGTGAATGCGGGTCGCCTGATGTGAGCACTGGGTTCCGGAATTGTCAGCGAATCTACAACCAAAACAATCATGTAAGTATATGGCAGTCACTGACAACAATCTGAAAACAGGATATATTAATGATAAAAGATGAAGAACACTCGTATACCATCATTAAACTGTTTTAGGAGCAGAGCATAAAGTGTAAGATACAACCTGTACCACGTGATAGAGTCGTTGCTGGTACCGTGGCAACCCGTCTCAGTCACGGGTCGTGACAGCTACGAGCGTGACGACCCGCTATAATCACGGGTCGTAACATACACGACTCCGGCCCTTGACGACCCGTGACAGTCACGTGTCGTAACAGACACAAGTCGCTGCAAGAGCAAGTCGCTGTGCCAGCAAGTGGCTGTGAACACGACCCGTGAGGGCAGCAAGTCGTCGCAGACACGACTCTTGATCACAGCAAGTCGCTGAAAACATGACCCATGAGCCCGGGCAAGTCTTCGCAGACACCACTCGTGAGCACAGCGAGTCGCTGCAAATACGACCCGTGAGCACAGCGACTCGCTGCAAACACGACACGTGAACACAGCGAGTCGCTGCAGACGCGACTGGCAAACAACGACAAGTCGCCACAAACACCGTCCTGTGTTGTACCCGTATCTGCCACGGATCATAACCAACACGGCGTAGTAGAATGCAAGGGAAAACAACCCCATGCTGACATCGTACCGTGACATGTGATCGATGCTATCATCATGTTGGTGTTTCGACGACCCGTCAGAGTGTCGAGTTGTCGTACCCGCTACAGGTACGCAGGCGCTGTGACGACCACATGGTCGATTCTTCGCCAAGTCATATGTGGACAGAAGCGGCTTCACTACTCCATACCGTGATAAAACGTAACAACGGTAACTGTTGGCATGTTTATCAACAGAAAGTGATTGTGTATGCAACTCCCCAAAGAGAGTCGCCGCAGTATCGAGGCAATGGTAGAAAAGACTCCCTAAACCCATGATAACTGCGTGTCCAAATTCCCTACAATGCCCTGATACTGGCAGAAGGGACGAAGGACAGTGAAAAGTTGAAACTTTCCTGTTTGCATAGCCGACCTAGGGGAAACTGCTTACTGACCATGAGGGAAACCCTCAAAATGGAAACTTAGAAAATCGCCCAGAACTCCTTTCATTATCTATTACATGCAACCTACACTACGTTCTGATGGCAGGGAAGCATTTACTGAACGAAACCCCGAACTACCACGTTAGGAATCAGCAAAGTCAGCAAAACCGTTCAAAACGAACACGTTGCAAGAAAACACTTACAGCATACGTAGAGATAATATCCAAGATAAAAAATATCCAAAAAGTATTCATTTACCTTGATTTTGATCCGTCATTTTAACAAAAAATTTCTTCGGAGAAAAATTTCCTGTTATTCGGATCGCGATAAGTTGGGAATGGTTAGATCACATGACAGGAACTGCACCGATGCTGATTGGTCGGTTGGTTGACAGGCATTGTAAACATAGCATCAGAGTACCGGTTAAGGGTACCCATGTGGTGCTATTAATTCCACAAAGTTTTTATTTATTTATTGATCGCGATAACCAATGCTCACATTAGAAAACCCCTAGTGATGGCTTCGTAGTCTACAAGCCGATACTTTCGAAATTAAAAATCTGAAATTAACAAACCCGTCTTGTATCAGTTTCTATTTCAGATGTGAAAATATTGTCAATGAGAGTTGCCGTCTTTCCAGTTATACGCAAAGGTCTAGTTATTATTGGTGGAATGTGAAGTTTCACTAATGTCACGTTTTAAAAGATTAATATTAAAATCTCCACACAAGTAGACTATTTTTTATTTAATATAAGTAACAACAGCTCAAATTCCTTACTAAGAAGCCAAAATATCAGTGTGAGGTGGTCTGTACATGCCACATACATTCACTTTTTTATTATTACTTATAACTAGTTCTACACCTGCACATTCAAAAATGTTGTCCTTCGTGTATGAAAAATTCGATACCTGAGAGTGTTTCATTCACTTTTTAGCATAAATGGCCACGCCTTCACCTTTTTTTTATTATTTTTATATTTATTGTAAGATACACAATTGTTTAAAAAATATTTATCAATTTTGTCATTTTCTTCAAACGTTTCTGAGAATGCAGTAAGCAATAATGTGTAAGCTTTCTAAATAATCAACTATGGAGTCAAAATTTGAATTGAACTTCCAGTATTAAAGTGTATAATACTAAAACCTTCGTCCCTTTTAAAATATTCAGTAAATTGACTATTTAAGTAATATTTACATTCGACATTGATCTTGCTATAGAAATTATTCTCCGGAATAATTTCATTATCAGTAGCATAGAACAAGAGTTCTACGCCACCTATGACGTCATAATGACGTCAGAAGGTGGCGTAGAACTCTTATGGGATTCTACGCCAGATAACTATACGGCTGAGCGCGCGCCCGTTAGAATGACGTCATAATGAAACCATAATGACATCATAATGACGTCATAATGACGTCATAATGACGTCAGACTCTCCTAAGCTGTATAACCCTAACAATAGACCAAAGAGTGAATTATGAATGTGTATTATGAATGTGTGTTATGAATGAGTGTGTGATGAATGTATGCGTTATATGGCATGTTTTCACAAACAGCCTGGTTAAGTCGGGAATAGCTCAGTCGGTAGAGCGTAGGACTCATGGCCGGAAGGTTGGTGGTTCGAGCCCCCCACCACCAGGACATATTATGTGCCGAGCCCCCTCCCTACTCCGGGACATACTATGTACCGACCTCCCCCCCCCCCCGAACATACTAGGTGCCGACCCCCCCCCCTCCCTCCAAGGAGAGCAAAATTCAGCCACAATTGGTTTGAAAATGTTGTTTGGCGAAGTCTGAGTGGTATAAAAGAATGAGTGAGACCAGTTCCAGCCAGTCAAGATTGGCAGAGAGTTCAGTAAGTTGTCATAGGCTATTTGCATTGATAACTTTCGTCATAATTAACCGATTTGAATGAAAATTTTACGTTTAATTCAGTTTTATATCTTGTTTTGACGTAAAGGGTTACAGGCTATTTACACAAGTGACTGTATGCATAATTTGTTCACCTCAAAATTTTAACTTTTAAAAAATGAAAAAAGTAGAGAACTTTCGTCATATTCAACCTATTTGAATGAAAATTTTACCGTTTGATTCAGTTCACATCTAGTTTTGACATAAAGCGGTCATAGGCTATTTACAGATGTGGCTGTACGCATACTTTTTACATCCCTAACCGTTATTTTAGTAACTTTAAAAAACATTTGGTGTTGTGTTGTTTGATCCGTTTGATCCAGTTTTATGTCTAGTTTACAGTGGTCACAGGCTATTTGCATATGTGGCTGTAAACACTTCGTGGGTGAGAAGAGCACACCATTGAAAGATATGTTCGAATGACAAGCCCATTCAAAGACGTGTTCGAAGTATTTTTGGAACATATTACGTCATGGTATTCTTCAACAAGTTTTTTCAACAAATTGTCTAACATTTGTTCAACAAATTGTTTAACAAGTTGTTCAACAAGTTCAACATGTTCAACATGTTGTTCAACATGTTCAAGATGTTGTTTAACATGTTGTTCAACATGTACAACATTTTCAACATGTTGTTCAAGATGTTGGACAAGTTGAACATGTTCAACATGTTCATAGAGTTGTATATAAAGCTATGCTTTAAGACTTTCTCGGTAAAGTTATTTCTAAACATATATGGACATAGTGTGTCCAGCCTCGAGTGAGACTTCTTCCTATAGAGTATAAAAGGCAGCAGTTCTCAGACGTAACACATTCTGTATCAAGATACTGAAGAGTGAACAACAACTACCATCTATGGCAATACCTGTAGAAAAGCCTGAGACAATCCCTGCCGAAAAATTTACAGCAAACCCTGCAGGTAATTTTACAGCAAAGCCTGAGACAATATCTACAGCAAAGTCTAAGGCAATGCCCATGGTAAAGTCTAAGGTGAAGTCACGTCAGCAGCGTTAAAGGCAACCACATCGTAGAAAGATGAAAAGAGATGAGATATCAGCTACGACTTCACCGTGTAAAAAGCGAAAAATTAAGACAGAGCCTAAAAAGAAGCGAGAACCGGAGCGTAAAGCTGTCACTACAAAGTCGATGAAGAAGATTAGTGAAGATGATTTACCGGTTACGATACCCATTAATTTAGAAATATATATTAAACTGTCGAAATATCAAAAGAAAGTGATGGTTAACATTCGTGAATATATTACGGATCATACATTTGGGAGGTTATATCCTACCAAGAAGGGAATGTTGTTGTCATTGAAAGATTGGCAAATGCTGAAGAAGCAAATGACGTCAGTATTTGTAACTGTCAGAAGATGGTTGAGTAGAACTCAATTATCATCATGAATTTAAACGTGAAACTATCTCTAGATCACTTGGGTGAACTAGTCATCTGTTATCGTGGAACTTACATTATCTTCTGAAGATCAAGCCTTGGTGAAGGATTATTTTTTATTCTGTACCAATACCAGGATTTCATCTACAAGTCTCAGAAGATCTTTGTGTGAAAGTCATTGAGCGAGACGACTGTATACAGTTTTAACAGTATGACGAGCTTAGTGGATGCTATGATTTTATCACTCTCAGTGCAGAAGATTGGAGCGAAGTTTTTGAAGCTTGACAAGAACTTGAAACTTAGCTTTGATCCAAAGGACATGTACATTTGATATGTAGTTCAAAAATTTCTTTATGCTTAATATGTAGACTATGAAATGAATTAACATTATCTATGTTGATGTGAAGTCAGTTTTTATAACATTTGCAAACTTAGCAATTTAAGTTCTTATGAGTGTGACATGTATTAACATAATACGTATTTGAAATATTTTTGTTTTTATCATAATTGTAAATGTTTGTAATATTCAATAAAATAAAGCACATATGATGCTTTTCAACTTTTTATTTTTCTCATACAATATATAATACAATACTTCATTATAATACATAATATGTGGTTTACGGGTGAATTAACACCGCGCCAGAGACCTTAGCCTCTTACGACTTCATATGTTGCAAAGCAAGACATATATTAATACACAATGCTTAAGTTAATAAAATATTACAACATTTATAAAGTTTTTATAATAAAGTTAAGTCAGATAAGTCTATTTTTCTACATCTGTTTCACTCTGTTCACTGTCTATACCACTTTCTTCATCACTGCTGTCCTCCTCCACCTCATTCTTATCTAGTAGCCCTTCAGAGAATGCATCGTTTCTTCTTATAGCCTCCTTTAGTGCCTTTGAATACTTGTAATGTTTTTCATCAACAAAGTAATTAAAGTCCTCTAAAATGGTTTGATAATGGTGGCTTTGTTCTTGAGGTTGGATATATTTGAATAGTCTCATAAACAGTTGTTTTAGTCCATGCTTATAAATAGGTCGAAGGCCATCACTTGCTATTTCACGCGCATCTTCAAGCCCTTGTTCTTCATATTCTGAAACTTTTTCTTGAAATTTGGCATCATATTCATCGTAGACTTCTTGAACCATATCATACCAAACAGAGTCTATTTCTGATTCCCTGTCAGAACTGCTGTCAGAACTGCTGTCTGAACTGCTGTCATCAACATCCTCATCACACTGCTCCATATGTTTGAATAAAGCTTCTTCGCTGTTGTATAATGCACAACATTCTGTACAAGCATGTGCATTCTTGTCAGCCATGTTGTCGCTTTGACTTTCCATAGAAGACTCATCTAATGTTTCCGTGAAAGGTGGTTTTACAGGATTTTCCATATCAATCTCCAATTCTCCTTCTCGAGTGTGAGCATCCTTTAAGTGCCTTTTAAGACTTTGCGGCAATTGTAAGATTTCAAACAAATGTTGCATTTATACATCCTTTCGGTTCAACATACACTTTTATAAATGACGAAAAAGTCTTTAAACATAGTTTTATATACAACTTATTGAACAACATGTTGAACATGTTGAGTAACATGTTGAACAGCATGTCGAACAACATGTTGAGCATGTTGAACAACATATTGAACATGTTGAACTTGTTAAACAACTTGTTAAACAATTTGTTGAACAATTGTTAAACAACTTGTTGAAGAAACTTGTTGAACAATACCATGACGTAATATATTCCACAAATACTTCGAACACGTCTTTTATTGGGCTTGCCATTCGAACACATCTTTGAATGGTGTGCTCTTCTCACCCACAAAGTGTTTACAGCGACATATGTAATAGCCTGTGACCACTGTAAACTAGACATAAAACTGGATCAAATGGTAAAATTTTCATTTAAATCCGTTGAACATGACGAAAGTTATCTACGTTTTTAAAGTTACTAAAATAACGGTTAGGGATGTAAAAAGTATGCGTACAGCCACATCTGCAAATAGCCTATGACCACTTTATGCCAAAACAAGATACAAAACTCAATCAAACGGTAAAATTTTCATTCAAATCGGTTTAACATGACGGAAGTTATCTACTTTTTCACTTTTTAAGAGTTACAATTTTTTTAGGTGAACAAATTATGCATACAGCCATCTAGGCAAATAGTCTGTGACCACTTTATGTCAAAACAAGATATAAAACTGAATCAAACGGTACAATTTTCATTTATATCGGTTATACATGACAAAAGTTAGCTACTTTTTCACTTTTTTAAAAGTTAAAATTTTGTGATGAAAAAATTATGCATACAGTCACCTGTACAAATAGCCTGTGATCAATTTATGTCAAGACTAGATATAAAACCGAATCAAACGGTAAAATTTTCATTCAAATCGTTTATCAATGCAAAGAGCCTATAACAACTTACTGAACTCCCTGCCAATCTTGAACTGGCTGGAACTGGTCTCACTCATCCTTTTATACCACTCAGGCTTCGCCAAACAACACTTTCAAATCAATTCTGATGCTGATGTGGCTGAATTTGGCTCTCTTTCGGGGGAGGGGGCGGCACCTAGTATATCCGGGGGGGGGGGGGGTCGGTACATAATATGTCCTGGAGTGGGGGGGGGGGGGTCGGCACATAATATGTCCTGGTGGTGGGGGGTCCGAACCACCAACCTTCCGGCCATGAGTCCTACGCTCTACCGACTGAGCTATTCCCGTCTTAACCAGACTGTTTGTGAAAACATGCCGTATAACGCATGCATTCATCACACACTCATTCATAACACACATTCATAATACGCATTCATAATGCACTCTTCGGTCTAGGGTTAGGGTTATACAGCTTAGGAGAGTCTGACGTCATTATGACGTCATTATGATGTCATTATGACGTCATTGTAACGGGCGCGCGCTCAGCCCTATAGTCATCTGGCGTAGAATCCCATAAGAGTTATACGCCACCTTCTGGCGTCATTATGATGTCGTAGAACTCTTGTTTCTATACTACTATTATCATAATATAAATCTTCTTCTTTCATATCAAAATATCCAGTTTTTAAATCTTTACAAATGGCATAAACTGAAACATTTTCCAAAGCTGATTTTAGCTTTACATTGTCTTATGAAGAGAAAAGCAACACATATGGATAACATTTTGGACAGAACCACATACAAGAGAATATTTCTAGATCAATAAGTTCGCCTTTACTCAAATTTGCACACTTCTTGTGCATCAACAGTGAGCAACCTTCACACTGAATTGAGTAAAAACGTACGCTTTTGTTGTCCATACCACATGGATAGAAAGACATTGACCAATTTTAATATTTTTGATCTTTTTTTTCGAAATCTTGCATACTTTTGATAACCATTACCTTTCTACTTTCAGGTGTAGCGCCTTTAGTTTTGACAATATTTTACAGTCTCTAGTATAACTGCTCTATTTGATCTGAAGTTGAGCATCTCACCTTTTGTTTTAGCCTTTGTTTCCATTTTTATGATAAAAAACGCAAACAAAAAAGTATTTTTTCATCACCAAAAGCAACGCGCAAGAGCTGCAGTTGCATTCGCACAAACCGCAAGTGCCAACAGCCACACTGGTGTTGTATTTGTAGTTTGCGGATGTTATGAAAAATCCAGAACGGGAGTGGCGAACGATGGAAAATCAACAGGCAACGACAGATACTTTCAGTCCAGGTATATTGTGTGTTCATTAGAGATTTTGAAACCAAGTTTATCACAGATAGATATCTTGGTGTTTTCTTAATTGTTTTAATTCAGTACAGCGAGACACCCAGGATGTTGTATTATCGCCCATAATTGTTATTTGAAACCTAGATCCCAGTCAGCTATGACTTAAATAGCATCGTTTATCCCCCTGTTAGAGCTCCGATACCTTACATTGTTCCATTAAAAGGGGTCAAGTTCACATGTTATGAGGTACGAATCCTGTATACGCCTTCCAATTATTCAGAAAGTTCATGCCCATTTGCCCTCGTAACTACCTTTAAAAAAATAGGCCTTATATCTTTTATTTCGTCATTGAAGTGCCGAAAAGTTAGCTTTAGCGATCCGGATATGCTGTTGCATGTAGTAAATACAGAATTTTACACAAGTTTTGTGTTATGTGCGAAGTAAAATGTCATGATTCACGAAAATGCCAGGCCGATGTATTTTTTTGGGGCAGGATTTTCCAGCTGTAACTCGCCACTTTCTTCTATCATCCCGAAATATAAATTTTAAGTGCAAACTGTAAGACTATCAACTCGCTTTTCAAAATGACTGCCACGAGCTATAATGATTATACACAAACACAAACCTGACTTCTTATGTGTCATACTTACGGTTTACTTATAGCAGCTCAGTATTTTGCATTCGAGAACCAGTGGCAGCAGCCGGGAAGTTCGGCAAAAAAATATCATTTCCGGGATAATTGTTGTTTTCGGGAAGTGGCGACGGTACAGGTACATGGCGATTTGACCTAGGTTACTGGGTAAAATATATACTAAAATAGTTGATAGATACAGAAGTGGGTATAAATTTATTTTGTACACCCACAATATTTAACTTTTAATTTTTGCCATTCTTTTTGAAATATCAATTCAAACATTTTTTGTTTTGAGATTTGTGGTTATTTTCGTATTATTTCCTTTAAAAGAAAGCGCAACACAGAAGTTGTGTGTCATTGCCGTTGTACTTTGAGGGCATTCAGCAAATGCCAATAAAGACTTGTGGGTCGTTGAATCTCGCGCAAAGTAGCCAAAGAGGTGCCTCAAAGCAAGCGCAGTTGACTTGCATGTCATTATCTAGCGAGGATATAGCGGTGCGTGGAAACCCTGCAAAAAGTCAACTCGTAGACACGATCTGTCAACTCGTCGACGCGATTTGTCTACGAGTCGGCACAATATTTGTCTACAAGTTGACTAAATATTTGTTAGCGATTCGGTTTTTTTTTTCAATCATACAAGAAGTGTCAGGCAGTGGTGAACACGAAACAAAGTCAAAGTTTATTCTTCAGACATAATAATAATACATACGTTATACGCAATACTAAAACACAGTTGAAATGGTTCATGCATAAACTTGGTAACTCACTTATCTTATCTTATCTTGGCCTCTGTTCTATCACATATACAAGTCTTACACCTCAAAACCGATTAGAAGTGGGCATTTTTTACGAAAATACGCTGGGAAGAACCTATGTTTGTTACTGAAATTTCAAATTTTAAAAGCGTTTTTCTCCACTGCGAAGTGCAGTGATCAGGTTTATGCATGGACCCCTTCAACCCCAATTGAACTTTCAGTTTCATGGGTTAAATCTGGATAAAATCAAATAGAAATACGATCACTAAAACAAAAGTGCTATTTGTACTGAAATCGGAACACTAAAATTCTGTTACTAAAAATCCAAATAGTATCTGTGCCAAAGTCGGAAGGAACACCAAAATATCATCACTAAGACCAAAAATGCTATCTGTACTGAAATCCAAACACTGAAGTACCATCACTAAAACTAAAAATATTATCTGTACTAAAATCGAAACACTAAAATAATAAAACTGAACAAGGCTAACCAGATCAGCCAAATATCTAAACTGAGGTACCTAGTTTTTCTAAAGGCAGAGTCCACACTAATCTTCGCGGTTCCTGTAAGCGAGTCCGCAAAAGTAGTTCGTGTCGGCGAATTTTATTTTTACATATTCAGCAGCGTAGCACATGCTGTGGAAGACGGAAGCCGTCCCGACATGACATACAAACTAGCATTTTATTTCGAATTCAAGTTATTTGAATTTAGATTGTGTCGAATTATTCAAACTTTTAAATATTCAATTTTCAACCCAGAACAGCGCTACTTTTCAGTATTTCTTTATACGTTCATATTTGATATATGATGGTATCGAAAAGGTATGCTCTATTTATACAAAACCTAACGGTTACCATTGACCAATGACAACAACAATTAGGTACTGATGTAATCAAAATGATCAAAGTCTAGAATGTCGTATCTACGGGTTGACTTATGTGTCTACAAGTTGACTTGCAGTTGTCCACGAGCTGCCCAAAAATCTGTTGACGAGTTGACCAAATTGTCGACGAGTATGTCGGTCGACGATTTGACCAAGTACCGAATAGTTACAGTAAATACAAATATCGCAAAATAGAGCAATATTTGAGTTGAATGGGCTGCCAAATTTGCATCTGACCTATTTAGTGGATTTAACATTTTGTTGTCACCAATTACGATCTACGGGTGGAGAACAAACAGTTCTTGGTGAAATGAAAAACGAACATCTTCCGTACCTGAAAACAATTGGTTAAGTAACGCCAAACAAGGAATATTAGATTCGAAAGGGTTGCCAAATGTGTTTATGGCTTATTTAGTGGAGAGGGAATTTAACATCCAAACAGGGTTGCCACGGTCTGGAAAGTCGGGTAAAAAGTTTAGAATCGGGAAAATTTTGAAAAAGTCAGGAAATTTTTTTTTAAGGTAGGAAAAAGTAAGGAAATTCAGATGTGGAAAATAGTTAATTTTTCATATCCTTAACATTTCTGTCTTCTGACTGAAAATAGGGGGTAGGGGGTGGGGTAGCAGAAAATAATAGAGAAAAAGTGATAAGCAAAATCCGTGAAGGCGGAACAAAATTTCATTTTACTCATAACGCGTTTTTTTTTTCATGTAAAGAAACCTGTGCGAACCGTAGTTTGAATTTTTTGGAAAGATTTCGGAGTTTTAACCGTATCAGGCTGGGACGAAGGTGTAGAGAAACGAGAACGCTGTCAACTTTTGATGCTTGTGACGTTATTAAAGCAGGCGTATGACATCATTACGTAAAAATCGAGAGAAAAAGTGAAAACAAAATCTGCTGAATTCTATTTTACCGGAAACATTCTTAAGTGGGCTGTAAAGAGAACAGAATAATATGTAAAATAGTTAAATAAAAGCTGATATGATTATTAAATTTGAAAGTGGGCATATTAAAAGAAAATTAGAATTTTCCTCTTGTCTTTCTTTATAATTCATTCCAATAAATTAGCAGTGTTAACGACACATCCATAGGAAATATGCGAAAGTACGAATTGGACAATGCGAGGGATGGGTATGGAACCAACACAGCCATACGAGTACAAATATATCCCGCAATAAATCTGACAAAAACTAGCAGTTTTCCAAAATTTCGTTATTAAATAATTGCCCAATTGAGCCCCTCGTGTACCGAATCATTTTAGAAAATGGAATGGATTTTTTGATGGTGCGCGCATAAATATTCCATTCAGCATTTAACTGACATAAGCCTGTCATTTTTTTAATTACTTTAACCTTAGGATTTGCAGTCGAAACGCATGCAAAAGCCGAAACATCGGGAAATTCAGTCAGTGCCCTGGCACTGTGGATTGGCTTATGGTTTCATAGAATGCACGACATTTGGGTCAGCTATATTTAGGACAGTGACGGGGCCACGTTATTGAGAATATACTTTTTTAGCTTGAAATATTTCGTGATATATTTCAATAAATATTTCGCTTCAATATTCCATACTAGCCCTACTCATGAACAGATGATCATTTCTTTTATATTTTTATATTTAACTTCAGGACATATTTTATCGAGCGTTTATGAACATTGTTTGCGCGCTAAGTAGTTCACATGAGCTAGGCCGCTGTGAACTATTATGTGCCATATTTCACTGAGGCGGAGAAAAATGTTTTGACATGTGTCGTTGGAGAGTTGCTACGGGTTGACGGCGGATATCACGGTCTTTGGCCGCTCTAGTTACTTATATAATTAAAACACAAAGCCAGCGGAAGTGGCTGTTTATGAACAAAACCTTGCATGAAAAGTGTTAAAAATCATTTAACTGTTCCAATTAAAACAAGGAAGAAAAAGAATTCAACCTAAAAGAGGGGTTGTAGGAACAAGCCTCCTCCCATCTGCGGAATATACCTCCCTTTTTCGAGGGCCCAGGAACATCCCCCTGGGAACATCTCCCTGCCCTGCTATATCAATCATTCCTTCTTCTCAATGACTAGATCAGTGGCTTGCTTTCAGTATTATGTGCCATTGAAGCTTAATTGCAATTCTGCATGATATAGGGTTGGATTTGTGAGAAATTCTAATTGCAGTTACTAAGTACTAACGTTTGCTGGGGAAAGTTAAAAGCGTGTCTGCTTATTTACAATTTTATTTGAACCTCCCCAAGTCACAGTGTTTCAGTCTTATCTATCTTCTGCCCGCCCCCCCCCCCGCCCAACCTAGTTTCAGTCTTTTCTATCTTATGTCCCATCCCTAGTGAAGACGGGCGTTATGACCCAATCCCCTCAAGGTCTCGGTGGGTGTTTTGGTGTCGGAAAATATTTGCGATTCTGCTTATTGCACTTAATAACTCGACAGCAACGACTGATCTATTCACATGGGAGAGATGGAAGGGTCCTTGATTTCGTCTGTTGTTAAGAAGGCAACTCAATCGTATTGTTGTTATTCACTTGAAAGCAGTGATTTATCTCGGGAGCGGGAGGGGTTATGTTCCTGGAGGGGGAGGGGGGGGGGGTTGTTCGGGACACCTTGGAGAGGGGGGTGTAAATGCTCGGGCTGGTTGTAGAAATGTATGCACAGCCACTGGGGCTTGTTATAGCTTGAAACATTTTGTGTGATTTTAGATGTCAATTATGATGAAGCTATAATGGACCAGCAAAGGCAGATTGAAAAAGAGGCAAGTTTTTTCTGCACTTGCTCACATTTACACTGATGTAGACTAACCATATTGCTGCCGGATAGCGCGTCAAGGATCTGCTTTCTTTCGCCTGTGGACATGTGTGGCTCCAGCATATCTGGACATACCCTATTATTTAAAAATTTTATCTAGGATTTTTTTATTGGTAACGTTTGCGGTTTAGACGTATGAGATTTCCGTCCGCGCCCCGGCAATTTCACATGAATCATACCCCCAACGCAAAAAGCTGTATCTATTAGAAGTTTTAGGGCCTTCGCTTCCTTAACTGAAATACTATCATGGATTCTGAAAGATTATTTACCAATGTACCACTGCTTGTGCAGTTTGTTAGTCTACTCAATCTGACACCGCCTGTAATGATAGATTAACGTTTAACTTACTTCTATAGCTCTTATAATGCATAATGAAATGATAAACAAGTAATCCAATAGACGTAATTTTTGTTACTCAGCTAACCGAAATAACGATGTGTGGTTTTGAGCATCGACAGTTTCTATTTTCTGGTTATCGATTGCAAACCCTTATCATTTATATATCATTAAAGTTAATAGTACTGAAGTTACTAGTACTGACAGACTGGTAAAAGCAGGATTCCGAGTAAAGAATTAAGTGGTAAAATTTAAACGGTGAGCGCTGTGTACGAAGGCAGTGCCTTAAGTGGCTTGCTTGGATGATTTTGGGGTCAGTCTTAAAACTGCGCCTTGTTTTCATGTTCGAGTAAAATTCTCTCTCCGTATCTTTTACTATTTTATCGCTGTGTCACAATATCTTCGACCCCCCTCTTCCCCTCCCCCGAGATGGTAAGCGGCAGCCGTATCACATACTTCCCAAATGCCTATGATTATTTCTCACCGGTACGATCGTAATGCATGGAGTTTTTATGTTTGTTATACTGCTGTAGATTATGGAATCACAACTGTTGATAGGCAATCAAGAGGATCTGTCTGGCTTAGAAAAGGAGTATGCCGACGATGACACCATATACCAACAGAAAATCACTGTATGTACAACTCAAAAACATTTTTAAAATTCCTTAGGAAGTACATTGTTGGTGAATACGGAGCTTTTAACCGTTCACGCTGTTATGGTTAGAAGGAGGACTGTAATGCCCCATTTCAGTATAATGTGGAAGGGGGATCCCGACATGACCATAGCAGTTGAAAGGGATCTACAGAACAATACAATGCAATACGCTGTTATTTTCGCCTGTTTAATGTAACTGGGGAACTTTAATTGACGACTTTCCAGCACATGCTAAATCTGCCAAATTATTTATGAATTTTGAATAAATAAAGTGCACAGTTTATGTCTCCCCGATGAAAGGCAGACATATAGTGTTTGTACGTTCTGCATGTGTGTACCCCTGTGCGTACATCTGTGTGGCAGGGTGTGTGTGTGTCAGTCTGTTGTGAACAAAATGTTGTGTACAGGACATCTGGAGAACTTGCCTTTTTCTTCCTTGGATAGAGCGGACGGTTCTCTCAACTTCTGACGCGTGTTGTGTTATTAAGGAAGGCGTATGACGTCATTACGGTGTTGGTTTTTTTACAAAAACAAGAAACTGAATAAGTGTTGATTGTAAGTGTGTAATATAAGCCTGTACGCTTATGTTTTGTTTGCACTGGCCGCTCTAGTTTGTACATTTGTAGGATCTCAGAAATAAATACAAATGCTTCCGGCGTATCCGAGGAGACGGAAATTGCTTCTACCGAGGCTTCGGATTTGCATACTTAGAAGGCTTGCTACAAGATAAAGAAGAATTTAAAAGGTTTAACTTTGAAATGTTTTGTTTTAGTAATTTTTGGCGTTTGAGAGACCCACTTGTTTTTTACGAAAACATCAGCAACTAATTAAGCTTCACTTCTAATCGTTAGGGATTAAGTTAAGTACGGGGGATTGGCGTCGGCTTGAGGAAGAGGATCGAGGTTAGTTTATAGAGTGGCTGCAAAAATGTTGCTACAAAAATAGGTACATAAAACGTCACGACACTTTGGTCTTGCCTACTTTCACTTTAATCACGCTGGCGTCTCAAGCGAATTCGGTTTCAACGAGTTACCTTAGCTTTAAAGAAATCGTACAAAGTGCATCTGTTGCACTTCATTATTTGTTTTCGTACAATTTCACAGGGGCGGGGTTTAATTTAGCCAGTGACAGCTCTTGTTGCATGATACTTGTCTTCCTTTCTGCAGAATATATCTTTTTTATTTTGCAGATTTAGGGACGTCGCAGCTAAAAGCAAAGATGATTTAATTGCACTAGGTTTTCCACAGTTCACACTTGAGGATTTTCATGAAACGGTAAGTAAACTATAAAATGATGGCGTAAATATTCTGAACATTCTAAATGACTCTGCACGATGTATGCTTCAGTGTATTTTGTTGAAGGGATATGTGCTATATTTAATACAATAGAACAGATTTGTTGAGAAATGCGTTTCCGTCTTTTGTTTCAGCACTTGCTTTTACAGTCAGGTCTTGTACCTGTTAAAATTGTGGTATACGTGTTAGTGACAAAGTTTACCTCCTCACAAAGAATCAAACACGAAATGAATCAGTTGAGCTGGTATGTTACCTGACAGGCAGAAAAATTGCAAATTTAAAGCTGTTAATACTATTAGTCCTCTCAGCCACCACCCCCCGCCCCCCTCCAAAGAAAAAAAAAGAGAAACAAGTTTCTGCGATTCTTGTCGAGTTGGTTATGTTTTTTTTTTAGTTTATGGGCGTGGTAGACAAGGTAGGGTCGGGCTGCACCCTGGAAGAGCTGCTGGAGACCTTCAACGACCAAGGCTATTCTGATTACTTAGTCGTCTACTTAAGGTGATCCATTTTATGGCGTGGATGTACACAATAAATAAAAATCAATAAATTAGTAATAATACGTAGTAAGAAGTTATCCAATCAGCTGTGGTATGATCGTGAAAACAACCAATAGGAAATGTCGACAAAAGGCTTGCTATAAAAACGCTATACAAGGAGTTACAGGCTTTAGTAACCTGTACTAAGCAAAGTATTTCTTGAGGTCATTTACTGGTATCGAGAAATGGACATTGCCCCAATCGGCGAGTGTCATGGAGAGTTGTTTTCTCGCTGCAGTCTTGACCTGATTGACGGCTGGAGTGACACGTCTATGCGTTGTTAATGCTTGTTGCTACGTGTGTTTGGTGCTGCCACCGCTCGGAATTACCCCTACCCAGTGTGTTGTAGGTTGCTAGTCTCGGGCCATTTACAAAAGGAACACGAGTTCTTTCAGCATTTTATAGAAGGTGGGAGAACAGTGAAAGAATTTTGCAGTCAGGTAATTTACATGGCAACAACGGGTTTCCACTAAAGTATGGTGAGATTTTTGTGTCCTCCGTAACGTGGTTTGTTGTCGTCGGTGAAAAATTAGTACACAGTTGACTTGTTAATAAGTGAAAAAAATGCAATGGTTCCAGTGCATGTTTTCGGTGTATTATTTACCTATAATAAATATTGATCGATGAATCATGTTTTGTTTATTCCCCACAGACAGAACCTGTGGGGAATATATGCGATCGACCGCGTGTCGGTCTGTCCTCAAGAGCTTGTTAACACGATAACTTAAAAACTGCTGTAAGGATTTTAATGAAACTTGGTATGTAGCTTCTATGGGAATAAACACAGATCGGTCTTTTAAATGGGCCAGGTTCGTCCAAGGAACATGGACCAACTGGACTTAGAAAATTTCAGCTCTTGATTGACTATTGTGTGAACTTGTTAACACGATAACTTAAAAACTGCTGCAAGAATTTTAATGAAACTTGGTATGTAGCTTCTATGGGAACAAACACAGATCGGTAATGTAAATGGGCCAGGTTCACCCAAGGAAAATGGACCAACTGGACTTAGAAAGTTTCAGCTCTTGATTGAATATTACTAACACGATATCTCGAGAACAACTGCAAGGATTTTAATGAAACTTGGTGTGTAGCTTCTGTGGGCACTAGCAAGGATCGGTATTGTAAATGGGCTACGTTAGCCCAAGGATGATGAACCAAATGGACTTTGGAATTTACCAAATCCGGGTAATTATTCAGCATCGGAATGAGTTTGTTAACACGATATCTCAAGAACAACTGCAGGGATTTTAATGAAACTTGGTATGTAACTTCTATGGGAACAAACACAGATCGTTATTGTAAATGGGCCACGTTCGTCCAAGGAAAATGCACCAACTGGACTTGGAAAATTTCAGCTCTTGATTGATTATTGATGGCCGTGTTTAACCGATGGGGGGTCTGTGGGGAATGTGTGGGCTATATACACTCACACTGCTCTAGTTAAATATTGTGTATTGTTACTTAAAGATTTCTTATATCTTGAGTTAAGTACCAGAGTATGTGGACTAGAATAAGTACTAGAATATGGACCAGAATATGTACAAGAATATTTACCAGAATATGTACAAGACTATGTGCAAGTATATGTGCTAGAATATGAACCAGAATATGTACTGGAGTGTGTACCAGAATATGTACTAGAATATGTACCAGAATATAATTTAGATGTAATAGTTTTTTTTTAACTTCAGGAAGTTGAGCCAATGGGGAAAGAAAGCGATCATATCCACATCACAGCTCTGACGTCATCCGTAGCCGTGCCTGTAAAAATCGTGTACATGGACAGAGGTGACACCTCGTCAGCAAACGCTCACGACTTCCCAGACGGTTCTAGTCCCTCTATCACACTCCTCTACCGACCAGGACATTATGATATCTTATATAAATGAACAATTAAATTGCATGAAGTCGTGGTGTAAAAAAAGCAAGAAAAAAGCAAAAAAACGCAACACAGGAAAGTATTCTCTGGCGCTTGCATTTACAGTATTTGCTGGTTTTTCGCTTTAGTTTAGAGTTGGATTTTCAGGTGTCTGTCATGCTCTTGTATTAATATACACATTCCTGTCTCTAGCGCTTTGGTAGGCAAGAGGTTTGACATCGATGCAGTCGCAGTGAATTTGAGCGCTCGCTCTTGGTTGGTGACTGTGTCGCAACGGTATATATTTAGTAACTGCTGTTGTCAAGGGAACTGGTACTGAATGGGCGAGTCTAGATACTTACATTGTGTAGTGTATACTTAGCCAGGGGTCGTGGTATGTATGCGGATACCAGGTCTAGATGTATTTAAATATATAACTTAGGTGAAATGTCATACATATTGTGTATTGAAGTGATGTCAGAAAAAACGTCAATCCGAAAATAGAAATGTTGCCTGCGGTATTTTATCTCGGTTCGTCTGTCACTTACTGGAGTGCAAATATGATTTTAGGAGTTTGCGAATATTCACAATAATTGTATTTAAATAAAAATGCACCTGTTCGTGCCATTTCAAGAATCTTGTGTTCATTTTATTAGAATCCTCCTAAGCGAATTTGCGGATTCCTGAATTTTGGTTCGCCCATCCGTGCATCGGTATGTGATGCTTTGGTTTTGTGTTAGCAAGTTTCCAGTTATCGTTATTTTCACAGTTCTGAAATTGATACTGTGATGTGGTGCAGGAAGGCTGTGTAATCGGGTTTTGTGCGTAGTTCCTAGAAGTTCAAGTGTTTTCGCGCACTTCGTAAAATAATTTGGGATTTCGCGAAATCCCTGAATATTGGTCTTTCGTTACAAGGATTCTGTGAAAGTTTAAGGAATTTGTTTAATTAAGGAGTACCATCTGGGAGTACAGAAATTCACTTATGGTTTTTGGGAATGCAATATTTACATTGTGAGAAGAGGCACACTTGAAAGAAAAATATAAGAGGCAAATAGAAAAACAATCTGCAGAACTTTGTTAATTTGGACCTCTCGAGATCGGGAATGAAGAACGAATTATCCAGATGAATTATCCAGATGTAGAACGAATTATCCAGATGTAGAACGAATTATCCAGATGAATTACCCAGATGTAGAACGAATTATCCAGATGTACAAATTATCCGGGTGAGAAATGGTATATCTCTGGACGAATTATTCAGTACCAGTGTGTTTTGCAGGCCCTTCTGGAGTAGACTGTCAATATACATCAGTGCTGCAGAAATCGAATTCTAATTTCTTTCGTCTAATACCAAAGAGCCAAATACTTGAATTAAATACTTCTCACATTAAGAACGAGAACAATCACAACTATTTAAAAAACTTAATTGAGATGTTTTTTTTTTTAAACGAGGACCTATTTCTCACAGGCAAAGTATTAAACACTTGGGCAAAAAATTTTTTTTACATAACTTTCTCATTTTGAGTAGAATTTGTAAAAGCCTGATTTTGGTTTGCAAATCCCGGTACAAAAAGGAAACGCCCTAAATGGCCCTTAACGTTTTCAACCAAAATCTGAAAATTAATTTTAAAAGATATAGCTCAAAATGAAAGCAATTTGTGTTGGGAGAATAACTAGATTTAGATTTCAAAAATTAAAGCTATGAACGAAATGTAAAAAACATTTAGACGGCCGGATCCTGTAAGACGTTGTATCAGATTCATGCTTTTTCCTCTACAAGACTTTGCAAAGTCGTCTACAAAGAGATCCATGTATACCCTGATTTAGAGTATCTTTGATGCTTCTGATATTTATCAGAAAAAGAAAGAGAGAATACAACCCTGTGGGAAACCTTCTTATTCAAAGTAGTCCGAAAAAATTGCACCAAGTCGCACTGGGAATCATTTAGGAATTCTTTGATAAATTCGGGTAGGTGACCTCGCAGTCTCAGGCTGAACAGGTATTTGAGTACACCGTGTTTCCATGCCGTACTGTATGCTTTCTCCAAATCAAAGAATGCCGTGACGACGTACTCATTATTGATGAAAGCTTCTCTAAAAAATTCTAGCCTTTAAGATGATCAATAACGCTTCTTTGTTTTCTGAAACACTCTGGATATCAGCAAGTAATAGATTTTTTTCTTCTAAATATTAAATCAATCTTTCGGTTTCCATTCTTTCGAATGCTTTACGAAGGGAGCTGGTAAGTGAGATTGGTCGATAATTTTGTGGATTTATAGGAGATTTATTTGCTTATGGTATAGGGATTATTGTGGCCTTTTTTGCATAATTCAGGAAAGGCACGAGTCTTCCATTGTTTAAAAGATCAAGCATGATGTTGAGGCTCTGGGCTGGCAGATGTTTCAGCATTTGGTAATGTATTTCATCATGACCCGCGGCCGAATTGTGGGAATCATTTATAGATTTTATAGATAGATAGAGTTCCTCCGTCGAAAAATTGCTATTATAAGTTTCTCTGTTGTTGGAATTGAAGTTGATAGTATGTGTTTCTTCAGTTTCTTTATGGTATCTAAAATCAAGGTTATAATTTTGAGAAGATGAATGTTCGAATGTTTTTCCGAGAGTAATAGACACGTCTTTAGGCTCCATGATAATGCTGTTGTTATTTCTCAAATGGCTTAATGGGTTGAAATGGTTTTTGCCTGAGATTTTGTAAATCATGTTCCATCAGGTTTTCCTGAGGGAGGTGTTTTCAGTCAGCTCCGAGACGTAGACTTGCCATGGCCGTTGTTTGCGTTGTTTTATGGTTTTGCGCGAGATCGGGATCAATCTTTTATATTCTATTTTGTAAGCGTGGTCGGGGTAAATTATAAAACGTTTGAGAGCATTTTTACGATTTGCTATTGCCAGTTTGCAGTCGTCATTAAACCAAAGTTTATGAGGGTTTCGATGAGATCCTGATGTTTTCGGTATGGAGTTTTCGGCGATGTTTTGAATGTGTGAATAGGACATTCTTACACTACTCAGAAACACCTCTTAAGAGGTGAACCACAACCCGAATGTATAAGTTGTCAGGAACAACGGTATACAGTGAAACACATCTTGATAGATTGTATAGACTTCAATCACATTCGTCCCGTTATTATAGAGTTGACTCCATGAGAGAGCTCTTTGAAAAAGTAAATTCCAATAAGGCCCTAGAATTTTTAAAAGAGATCAAGATGTATCCTATGTGTAGACCACCATTAAGTCTAGTTTTTAGTATATTTAAGATTTTATTTTTATAATGACTTCTAATCAATAAAGTATAAATTCGACAAAGTTACCAGGCATGACAAAATATGACCTGCAACAGGTTGGCGGTGTCGTTAAACCAATCAAATAACTAACTATCTAACTGAATGTGTGCGGTAAATGACATGCCTGGATCGTCATCTTCAACAAAATTCTCTCTTTAAATACTATGATGACAGAATTCATGGAACAACGACCAGTCGGCTTTATCGAATTTCTGCCTCAGTCAAATGGGAAAATGGTCGCTTCTGTAAAGATCGTCTAAAACTTTCCACGAAAAATCTAACAGGTTTGCGGAAGCAACAGACAGGTCAATAGAGGTTTTTGAACCAATGCCAGGGTGAATGCACATTGGGGATTTGTCATTGAATAACGATGGAACATGATGGGTTAAAAGATTTTCGATAAGTTTTCCTTTGAAATCGGTGCTGTTGTTGCCCCATAACTTGCTGTGAGCATTGCAATAGCAAAACTGGTTTGGCTACTTGGTTTATTAAATCGTTTATTTCGTTTGGTTGTGGTTTGCGAGGTGGAGGGAGGTATATGTTGCAAATAGTAAACGTTTTTCCTATTGTAACGCGAGTTGCCTATGCCTGAAGGGTTGCATTTATTGGAATTTTACTTTGGGGGGTATCTGTTCGTATAAATGTAGATTCTCAACTGATAGCTCGGTTATTGGTAAATGTGCAATTGTAACTAACGTAGCCTCTTAGGTTGGGTGGGTTGTTTTCTATACCGTAAGTTTCTTGGATACAGGAAACGACTGGACTATGGACATGTATTAAAGTTAGCACATCAATATAACTATATATATATAGTTGGTCCAAAAACCCCTTCTGTTCCACTGAATTACAACCATATTATTTGCTATTAGCCTGTAACCGATGCACAAAAACCTTAGGTGGTTTTGGTAGCACGGGGAGTGAAGTGGGGGATGGCGTTCTTTGGTCTGATGTGTGTAGCTGGACTGGTCACAGTGGCTTCGGTGGCGATTGTCCTTCCTCAGGCCCCTCCACCTCCATCAACGGGGGGAATCTGTTGGAGGCCTTCTGTGCGCGTTTTGTTCCAAGGCGGACCTTGTTCTTAAGGTTTGACCTAGTTTGTTTGACTGGGGTAATCACTTTTCCCTTCGCTGACGGACTAGGTGATCGCTTACTGGGTTACGGAGTACGGACGAGTCAATGCATCTCCATCTCGGGCTTGCTCACTGTGATATTACAATCGGTTGAATCAGTATTCGTGCCAGTCGAAACTTTCGACTTTTTGCGAGTAGTTTTTACACGATATGTTGCTTGATTTGTGACCCAGGTAATATCCGTTTGGCAAGAAGCTTCTCGGGTGTCAAGCTTGGCAGCGGCAGCGTATGAACCATTTAATGACTGTAATTTGTAGACTAATTTTCGTGCCTCCGGGATGGACCTTTCATGCTTTAGTTTTTGCACTTCCTTCTCAGCCACATTGGGCAATCCTTTGCGGACGCTGCGTGGTTTCCCTTGCAGTTAATGCATATATTATCACCAGTGCAAGATTTGTAGTCATGACTGTCCTCGCCGCAGTTTGCACATGTCACCTCCGACCTTTTACACTTGCTGCTACCATATCCGCACCGCTGACAGCTGTAGTACAACACAGGGTTGGAGATTATTATTATTGACTGTTTTATAATGGGCTTATTTAGCATTGCACTAAGCGCTACACTAATATACAATATATAATTAAAATAGAAATATGATGTACTACTGGAAACTATAATATTATAACATTGAGTTCAACCCAATTACTAAAAGAAAACATTTAAAATAATTGAATAATCAATGACTAGAATTAAGGATCACAGTTGTAGGCTTGTCTAAAATAAAATGTTTTGAGATCTCTTTTGAACAAAAATAGCGATGGCCTATCCCGTATACGTTTTGGCAGTTCGTTCCAGGTTCTTGGGCCTGCAACCTCGAAAGCCCTGTCATCAATTTTAAGATTAGTTTTTGGCACTAAAAGACGGTTGTCGCTAGATGCACGGGTCCTAGTGGCGCGGGCAGGATGTAGCTTATCCGATAGGTATTTGGGTGCGGTGTTATCCAGGCATTTATACACAATACACAATAAATTCGAATTGAATTTAATTCGAAATTCGATCGGCAGCCAATGAAGTTTCTTACATTCCAAACTAACACTATCCTCTCTCCCACATTTAAAGATTATACGGGCGGAACAGTTTATAATACTTTGGAGGCGTTGAATGAGATATTTTGGCAGGTTAATGTAGAGCGAATTACAATAATCTAGACGGCTAATTACCAGAGCGTGGATTAAAACTTTTGTTGCGTGTTGAGTTAAAATTGGCCTGACGCTTTTTATCCAATTCAAATAATAAAAACATCTAGATCGGACGGATTTTATTTGCTCGTCTAGGGATAATGTTGTATCCATAATTACCCCAAGATTTCTGGCCGAGGAGGTGCGCACCACGATTTCATCTCCGAGTTCTAGAGAAACAATGTCAATGTATCGCTCATAGTGACTGCTGACCAAAATGAGGAATTCAGTTTTATTCCTATTGAGCTTCAGTTTATTATTGCAAAGTGCATCTGCGATTTGCATTATACCATTCTGCACAGGAAACTTAGAAGCTTGCATATCCGCAGACGATTTGGGTGAAACAGCTTTCAGAAGCTGTGTATCATCAGCATATCCATGGTAGCAGAATAACATGATCCGCGATAAAAGACCTACAAATTTGGTATATTGTGTGTACAAGCGGGGTCCCAATATGGATCCTTGAGGGACAGAGCACAGTAAGTAGAATAACTCTGACAACGTATCCTTGATGACTACTTGCATGGTTCTTCCTTTGAGATAAGAGCAGAACCAATCTAACGCCGTGCTAGTTACTCCAAAACTCTCCTTAAGGCGATGCAATAATATATCGTGATCTACAGTGTCGAAGGCGGCACTGAGATCGAGAAGCGTAGTAAGAACAGCCTGTCGCTTATCCATAGAGCATAGTGCATCGTTGAATATTTTTAGCAATGCCGTCTCCGTGCTGCAGTAGGGCCTATACGCGGACTGCAATGGTTCACTTAGATGATTCTTTTCAAGATGCTCAGATAACTGGGTATTTACCGCTTGTTCTATGATCTTTGATATATAGCTGAGATTTGAAACCGGCCTGTAATTCGACATGACATGATCAAGTGATGGTTTTTAAAGCAAAGGACGTAGAATCGCATTTTTAAAAGTATCAGGGACATATCTAGTTGTTAATGAGAGATTCACAATTTCAAAACAATGGGCAATAATTCACTCTGACATTGCTTAAAAACCGAGGTTGGTATCGGGTCTAATTCGCAGGATTTCGTTTTAGATTTATCTAAAATCGATTTAAGTTCCTCCTCTGTAATGGGTATAAAATTAGACAATGCACTGCCTTCAAATTCAACATCGTCTTTACAGGCATCTCCGAGATCATTTGAATTGAAAATTTTACGAATTTTATCAATTTTGTTCATGAAAAATTTACCAAAATCATCTGCTAATTGCTTTGAACTGCCATGATCAGGTAGAGGATTTTCGACACTGTGTTTCATTATACCGTTGACTTTCTTAAATAACTGTTTTTGATCATCACAGTTTTCTACTTGGTCAACGTAGAATTATCTTTTCTTACTCAAAACTCCGCTTACGAAAATCTTTTAACAGTTCTTCGAAAGCCCTTTTATCATCCGCACGTTGATATTTTCTATATCTCCGTTCGCGCTTCCGATACACTCTTCTGGGGTAGCAGCAACATTTGTTCATGTTGAAACTTGCCCTTAATCCACAGTATGGTTTGCCTAAACGATCAGCCGTTCACTCTCGTGAAGGGCAATCATGGCCACCCCTCTTGGTTGAAGAACCGTTCAAAAGCCATGTGTTGCCGGCTGATCTCGACGTCGCAAGATAGGACAGCTCAATGACCAGGATCCCGGTCTTTCCCCGGTAAGGGTCGTAATGCACAGCAAAGTGTGCTCTTATTAGACTGGAGTAATAACAATTAAGTAGACCCCAGATTGGTTTGGCATGAAATGGTTTTAATGCTGTTTTTTCTATGAAAGGATATTGTGTAATTTGCTCATTAATTATAAGGATATTTTGGGAAGAAGTTTCGAGGTTGTAAGAGTTCAAGTGGTTATTTGCAGAGAATATAGGGTTTGGATGGGGCGAGATACCAGTGGAACTGCTGTGGGGCAGTAAAACTGGTACCCCGAGGAGGGTCACTATCTATGAGATCCGGCCCTCCAATGCAGGAATTCGTGGCAACGAGATAGCTCATTGAGCGGCCAAAGAGGCACTGAACGAGCACTGTTCTGATTTCCTTATCCCATACTCAGATTTCAAATACCATATCTCAAGATATACAAAGAATCTTTGGCAACGACATTGATCCAGACAAAGGAATAACAAGCTATTTGAAATTAATCCTATTGTTAGGCATAAACTGCCTGCCTTAAAGTAATGTCCGGGATGATATGGTTATACATAGAGCAAGAACAGGATATACATATGTGAGTCATAAACATCTTTTTAAAAGGCGAGCCGGCACCCGACTGCGTCGGGTGTCAGAAATCTTACACAGTGAAACATGTTGTAATAAATTGTACCGATTTCTAAGACGCCCGTTCACGTCATTTCAGAGTTGATTCTTTAAGGCAGTAAAATTATACAATTTTTAAAAGAAATCAAACTGTATCAGTATTTCTGGTCGTTGCTTATTTTATGATTTTAGAATATGCAGTTAACCTGTATTTTAACTTGTGATATAGGATTCTAGTCACTGATTCTGGACATGTTTTGACAGAATATGACCCACTAAGGGTCGCCGTGTCGTTACAAAAAAATCCTGTAGCTAACTAACAAGATGGTTAAGTAATTACACATTTATTTTCCCATAAAATTTATTAATTGCAATCAGATGATAATCGTTGGATTGTTGAGCAGGGAACCTGAATCAAATAAATGCAATTAGATTGTAAAACTCCACATAAAAGAAAGACCAATGTAACATTGTGTCCAAGATATTTAGTGTCTGAGTAAGCTAATCTTTAACTATGAACGACTGTATAAACAGCTTTTATTACCTGTGAATTCACAACAATGAAAGACCAATGTAATATTATCTCCGGGTATTTAGGGCCTAAGTAAGCCTCATCTATGAACGGCCGTGTAAAATGCTTGTTTTGCTTATGTTTTCACGGCACTGAAAGACAGATGAAATCTAATTTTACCTGAGAAAAAGGTGAGTAAATCATTTGCTTAGTAACTCAACCAAATTGATTAAAAATTGGACCACTTTCCTGCAAATTTCTTCACTTCGAATCTACTATTCGAAACCAGTAGATAACAAGACAATGAACGGGAGGAGTGGAGTGACATTTGGAGCATTTAAGTTAAGACGAGATCGAAAAATGAACGACATGGCACAGAGTAGATCTGTGTTCCCTGCTGTTAGTTCAATAAAACCTGTTCAGCAATTTTCCTTATTGTTTCTTTTAACAAGGCTTTTTAAAATCAATAACTTAAACAATCTTGGAGCCATTTTGTCCACGGTTACACTCGGTGCTATTATGGGCGTCGACTTTTCGGCCATCGCCCTTTTAAACGTCGCCTTTTTTGCTGGATACCCGCTTTGCTTTTCATTGACAGACAAAATAATGTTTATTTTCAGATTCCGAAATTAAGGCAAACGTATGACGTCATTCCGTAAAAATCATGTGCGAGATTTCTCAACTGTTAAACGTTGGAGATCCTTCACAGTTGGTGAAATTGTTGCCTTTATTGCATTGAATTTTTTAAATTAAATAAGCGAGGACTACATGACGTCATTACATAAATTAGCGATCTGTTGTTAGCAAAATTTCCAATGCAAAGTGTTTCGGTAACTTAAAGTCGGATCACCTTTAAACATGGCATAGTTATTCCTGGGACTAGTGAAAAACCGTTACAAAATGGATTAGCCGAATCATTTTTTGGATTTCGATTCCTTACACTGATCACTCTAGCTGCTTTTAAATTGTTTATCTATATTCCCTAAGTAGTTCTGTTATGGCGTTAATGGTGATTGATGGCGTTTTTATTTTCCAAATGTTTCTTTCTCCGCTGTTTTGATAGGATAACCTTCAAATTTTGCGTGAATGCTCCACAAATAGTCTCCTCTTGAAAAATTATAAACTATTTTGTATTGTTTAGTAACCGAATTCCATTTTTTTCTAAAAGACCCTTTTGGCGATATGTCATAAATTGCTCAAATAGCTACCTTTTGAAACTGTTTAGAGCTTTATCAGAAATGGATTGCCTCCTAAAAATTTACTTAAATTGCTACTAGATTTTAGAAGCATGTACTTCATTTCATATTTTCTTTTAAAAATCCCTTTATTCTGAATAGTTCTGCAGTTTTAGTTAGATTGATTTCCTCTTTTATAGGAATAGTTTACGGTTAGACATATCCTGAAAATTACTTTTTGAGATCCCTACGGTGAATGGGCAAATGTCGGCCTTTGAAAAATATTTATTGAACAGCTTTTAAAAGTTTCGTCTACGCTTTGATTGAATAGCTTCCGATCTTATACCAATAATCTCTGATTGGTCCTTTCGACGAAATACCTTTAGGTGATCCTACAAGCCTTTTGATACTTGATTTAGTTAATTTCTGCTGGTAACGAAGTCTCTGGACTGAACAGGTTTGATTTTTGGAGAGTTATTTTTAGTAGCCGACAATATCCGATAGATATAGAGCTCTAGTAAAGGTTGAATTGTTGTCCATCCGTTGTCCACCCATGTACATGTGTGCGTTAGACAACCGTTCAAATTGTTGTTCCTATAGGTTTGCTCAGTTTCGTTTTAATATAAACGAAACATAAACGTTCCAGATCTGATACTCTGTTGCGCACACTGGAGACTAGCAGGGGCACAATTAACTCAATATTTAAAACCCTACTATGATACCATATTTTATTTACGATATCTTATCGAAATTTATTGATGTCGACTTTTTTGTATCAGGCCTTTAACAGTGATAAGAATTGGGATTATGTGCGCAAGTCTTCGTTCAGTTTTGACGGTTCGTTTTCCAATGTCCGGCGCCCGTTGCTGGACCATATTCCAGAGTAGTCGGGTCAGTAAAAGGTACGCCAGGTATAATTCAGAGCCGGGTCATAAAACACAGGTACATTAACACAACTGTGAAAGTACATATTTGTTCTCGCAGTCTACAATTTCTAGGTACTCACAAAGTCAGTGTACATTCTGTGCCTTTAATAATTCATTTTATATACGAAATGGAAAGTTGAAAAATGAACTGATTTTCCACTGTTGACTGTGTGTCATATATGTCATATAATGGTTTATAATGTGGGCATCACAAATTCGACATGTTGTCAGATCGGTAAAGTGAAGGTTGTGGCGAGCCCAGGCGATAGTACTGTAAAGTGCAGCGACGCGAAGTACGGCGGCTTTACAGGAAATAGCCAAGTCATCTCTACTAAGTGCAGCGACGCAAAGCACGGCGGCTTAGTAGTCTTGGCGAACTCGAGTCAGATCTCGAGTAGGTCCGGCTTTAAGACTCGGCTGGTCTTAAAGCGATCAGGTACCAGCAGAGCAGCAAAGGAGCCAAGCAGTGGAGCCAAGCTGTGGAAACCCTGCCAAGCAGTGGAGCCAAGCTGTGGGGAAGCCAGCCAAGCAGTGGAGCCAAGCTGTGGAAACCCTGCCAAGCAGTGGAGCCAAGCTGTGGGGAAGCCAGCCAAGCAGTGGAGCCAAGCAGTGGAACCAAGCTGTGGAGAACCTGCCAAGCAGTAGAGCCAAGCTGTGGGGAATCCTGCCAAGCAGTGGAGCCAAGCTGTAGGGAAGCCTGCTAAGCAGTAAACAAGACGGCCAAGCAGTGGACTAGAGCTGCTTGAGGAGCTAGCTGAAACAATAATCTAAGGGAGCCAAGCAGTCCGGAGCCGTTGATGTTAGACTTTGAAAAAGTAAAGACTAACAGCACAACAATGGGAGATAAGTATAAAGCACCGTCAATGGACTGGTCTGCACCAGGTGATTTACATCGCAGATTCCAAACTTTTAAACAAAAATGTGAGTTAATTTTTGAAGGGCCACTTGCGGACAAAGACCAGGCATACAAGGTTCGTATGTTGTTACTGTGGTGCGACGATAAAGGTCTCGAAATTTACAATACCGCAACATGGGAGAATCAAGCTGACAAACTACGTTTACAGCCAGTTTGGCGGAAGCTTGAGGCATATGTGACTCCCAGGAGCAACCAGATTCTAGCGCGATTCCAGCTGAGATGCCTAAAACAAGGTGAGATGTCGCTAGAGGAATTTATCACTAAGGCACGTGTGCTAGTAGAACATAGTGGCTATACAGCAGACCACCGAGACGAAACTTTACGAGACACACTGGTATTCGGTCTTAAGTCCGATAAGGTACGTAGAGATGCCATCGCTATCGGGAACGAGCTTACGTTCCGACAGGTGTACGATCTTGCAAAGACGGAGGAAAGCACCAAAGCTCAGATGGACGCCATAATACGAGGTGAACATTCGTCTGAGGTAAACGCGATACGCAGTAAGAAGGGACCACAACCCTCTAAGAGTGGTGCACCAAGGTGTGATCAAAAGTCGAGGCGACAAGGTGCAAGGCAATGCAGCAAGCAGGGCACAGAGAAGCCATGTCACAAGTGCGGAGGTAAACACACACAGGATGACTTATGCCCAGCCAGGCAAAGTAAGTGTTTTTACTGCGGTAAAATTGGCCATTTCAAAAAGGTATGCAGAAAAAAGCAGCGCAAAGTCAACGAGATAACGCAAAATGTGATCCTGTCTGAAGACTTGAACGCATATACAATGGGCGAAATCGGGGCAATCACCACAGTCAAGTTGGTAAATGATGTTTCTTCGCAACAGTCAAGTACGGATAGAGGTATCGATAAAATATACGCCAATGTTCGACTTAACGATACTTACCCAATCGAGCTGAAAGTCGACACTGGGTCCGATGCCTGTACTTTAACAACAGAAGATTTGAAGAAGTCACAGCTGCAAGTCCGGTTACAGCCAAGCAACTGTATTCTCAAGAATTATGGCGGTGGGACAATCACAAATATAGGCAGCGTGAAACTGAAGATCAGCTACCGGGACAGATCTACTGTTGCAGACTTCAAGGTAGTAAAGGCCCCGGGGAATCCTTCAATCGTAGGATGTCGACAAGCTTTAGAGTTGGGTCTGATAAAACTTGCTGTTGATAGCATCTCAGAGACGCCAGCAATGCCTGTTGAGGAACCAGCAAAAGGAGCTGCAAATCAAGGTACGCTAACTAGGAAACAGGTCCTCGAAGAGTACGGTGACTGTTTCGACAAGGTCGGAAAATTTCCAGGTGAGAAGTATACGATTAAGCTGAAAGAAAATGCAGTACCAGTTATTCACCCTCCGAGATCGGTACCAGTACACATTTTACCACTATACAAGGCCGAACTCGACAAAATGTTGGCTGATGGTATTATTAGTCCAGTGACACAACCAACAGAATGGGTCAATTCAATAGTATGCAACGTCAAAGACACGCCAACCGGTAAGAAAGTGCGGTAAACAAGAACATCCGGCGTGAGCATCATTACAACAGAACTATTGATGAAATCTTGCCAAAGCTTCACAACAAAAGGTATTTCTCGGTGGTAGATACCAAAAAAGGGTATTGGCATGTTGAGCTTGATGAGCAGTCCAGTTTGCTGTGTACATTCAACACTCCGTTTGGCCGTTTTAAGTTCAACCGACTTCCGTTTGGGATAAATGTATCCCAAGACGCTTTTCAGCGGAAGCTAGATGTAGTCTACGAGGGCATAGACAATGTCAGTGGTATTGCGGACGACATCATTGTATCTGGCGAAACACCACAACAACATGACATCGCTATGATCAAGATGCTGGAAGCTAGCAGAAGAAACAATATAAGCCTCAACTCCGAAAAGCTGCAATTCAAGCAAGACAAGGTAAACTTTTACGGTCACCAGATTACCAGTAAAGGAATTAAGCCAGCAGAAGACAAGCTGAGGGCAATCAAAAACCTGAAGACACCAGAAAATGCTAAGGAGCTGTTGACGATTCTTGGGATGGTGACCTACCTGAACAGGTATTCCACGAAACTCGCACAATACACAGCCCCATTGCGAGAGCTGATCAAAAAGGGTGTACATTTCCGGTGGGAGGAAAGGCATCAAAAAGCCCTAGAGGCGATCAACCGTGAACTCTGTGAGGCCAGAATATTATCATATTACGATCCTGACCCGGAGACTAAGACTATCCTTCAGTCCGATGCAAGTCAGTTCGGACTGGGAGCGTGGGTGAGACAAATTGATAAAGACGGCAAAGAACATGTTGTTGCTATGTGTTCCAGGTCACTTCTAGACACAGAGACTCGTTATTCCAATATCGAGAGGGAGTGCCTTGCCGTGAAGTTTGGTCTACAGAAGTTCGAGTACTACTTGATGGGCCGGCATACGATCGTCGAGTCAGACCACTCGCCTCTCGAACAAATCTTCAAGAAGAACATCAACGAGGTATCAAATCGACTTCAAAACATGATTTTGTGGTGTCTACGGTTCGACATAACTGTCACTTACAAACCAGGTTTGAAGATTCCAGTGGCTGACGCCCTGTCGCGAGTGTGTATACATGACAAGATGGAGGCCCAAGGCGAAACACATCAAGTGAACTTTGTATCCGGTATCAAAACGCCAATCGACAAGCAACGCATCAAAGACGAAAGCCTTAAAGACAGCACAACAAACCTGCTCAAAGACGTCGTGTTCAAGGGATGGCCAGAGCAGCGCAAGCAATGTCCACAGGAGCTGTGGGACTATTGGAACTTTCGCTGTGATCTTGTGATCGACGACGGTCTCGTGCTAAAAGGCGACAGGATTGTGATACCAATCTCACTCCGGAAGGAAGTTCTGGAAGCAATTCACACCGGGCACCAAGGTGAAACAAAGTGTCTGCTCCTGGCCAGAGAATCGGTGTTTTGGCCCGGAATAACAAAAGACATTCGCAGTCGAATTCAGGAATGTCAAGTATGCTCACGATACCAACCATCACCATCGAAAATGCCAATGATGCAACCGGATATGCCTTCTAATCCGTGGGAGAATTTAAGCACAGATATTTTCGAATACAAGAACGAAAAATATCTCATGATTGTGGACTATTACTCGAGATATTTTGTTATTCGACAGCTATCAAACATCAAAGCTGAAACGGTTTGTGGACAGTTTGCAAACGTTTTGACAGAATTTGGTTTACCAAACACCATAATTGCAGACTTTGGTTCACAGTACACAAGTGAGCGATTCAAGCAGCGGTGTAAAGACTCGAACGTAGACATTGTGTATAGTTCTCCATACCACCACCAAGCGAACAGCGTCGCAGAAAGAGCAATCGGTACAGTGAAGAACCTGTGGAGAAAGGCGGAAACAGACGGTCAATCAAAGGCAACGGCAATGTGGATGTACAGAATAACGCCTATAGACGATTACTTACCATCTCCGTACGAGTTGCTATTTGGGCGAAAGCCTAAATCATTCCTTCCGCATAGCAACAGAGCAAGTATGAATCAGCATCCGAAAACCGAGTTGCATCGCGAGCAAAACCAAAAGCGGCGAGAAGAGCAAGCAAAATTTTACAACAGGAAGGCAGGGTGTGACAAAAGACCGTTTAAACCACGCGAACCAGTACACATTTACAACGACCTGAAGAAGGAATGGGAACCAGGAACGGTGGTGAAGCAAACAAATCCAGACGTGCAGCCGCGAACTTACGAAGTGCGTAAAAACGACAAGACGTACCGACGAACAAGGGAACATCTTAGAGCGAGAAAAAGTGACATTCCAACTCCTGATGATTATACTTCTGTGATGCAAAAGTTAGTTCTCGCTCAACCACAGACAACATTCGCCAGTGAGAGTCAGTCTTCAAAATTGTGTCAAGAAAATGTGCCAGAAACTGATCCAACTGAACAACCTACTACTCCAAAGCCTGATAACAAGCATGTGAAAGACTTTTTAAGACCCCAAACCACCCGCTACGGCAGAACCACCAGGATTCCCTCGAAATATAAAGACTGACAAAGTGAAAATAATATTGGTGAATGTAGAACTGTAAATGTTGTAAATAAGTTCCAAGTGTTGCTATGAAATAATTAAGAATTGGATCATAAAAGGTTGCAAGAAGTTAATTCTTAGTAATTAGTTCAATCATACTTACCTTTTAAAAAGTTATCATAAAAAGGGGGATGTCATATAATGGTTTATAATGTGGGCATCACAAATTCGACAATATATAACATGCAAAAGAAAAAATTGAAATCATTTTTCCCTTTCAACTTGTCCAAAATTTTCTCACAAAATTGCACACATCGTGCTATCTACAACAGAAATGATTTGTTCAAGACTGTGTTATCTTATCAGGTGAAAAGTCATTTACCATTGATCTTTTTCAGATACTCTGGAGTAGCTGTGAGTATCAATTTAGCCCCGTATGAGAATGAGAATCAAGAAGAATCAAGAATCAAGAATGTTTATTTCTGGATCAGCAATATTGAATCAAGAATGTTTATTTCTTATGTTTAGAATGAAATTGAAGATGCAAAATTTAAGAACTACTTTATATTCTTATACCTGGTAAAAGCAAAAAATAAAACAACAAAAACAACTAAGAGTAAACACATGTATAATGAAGATATTTGTCGAGTCTTCTCGTTTTTTTCCTTCTCATTTTAACAGTAAAACAAATATTCACCGAACTTTGTGAGGTCTATACTGGTGTCCGAAAATTACACGTGATACACGGAAACTGGCAGTAGAACTTTGTTTATCGCTCAAAAAATCACAAATGACTGAAAATTCAGAAAAATGAAACTGTCAAGCAGAGTCGAAGCTGATGTGAAGAAGTTATTGGATTTATTAGAAACTGAAGATGTGTTAGCACTTGCAAATACAATTACAAACAGGCAAATTCCAGTTTCAACCAGGAAAGGTACAAGTTCCAGACTGGAAATTGAGAAGGATGGTAGAATGGGACACTTGACGTAGATAGACTGAGAGTCAGTTTACTAATTGAATATCTTTAGCACTATATACTTGGGAAATAGTACCTATTATTATTTTATAAAACCGAATGTAGCATGTGTTGCTCAAGAGAAAAGTTAACAAAACTGGTCAGATTGATCGGCTGACTTTTTGGTTGACGTTGCCGAATTAAAATTGAAGGTACGTCATATGGTACATTCTTTTGGACCGTCTCGAAAACCAAAAGACTCTAGCAGTAACCTAGGACCGTTCGCCACTTTTCAATAAGCCAATTCGCACTTTCGGATTTTTCCGGTGGAGGTGTTGTTTCGACTGAAAATGTTGGGGGTTAAATTATAAAGAAATGATAAGGGAAAAACATCAAAATTCTAATTTTCTTTCAACATGAACACTTTCGAATTTATAAAGCCATCATATGATCTTTTAAAAACTATTTTACATATTATTCAGTCCCTTTAATAACCAGCATGTGACTATATTTCTGGCAAAATAGAATTTTGTTGATTTTTGCCGTTTTTTTCCTATCACTTCTTTATAACCTTATCCCACCTGAATTCAGCCGAAACGCAAAAACTTTTCGGCAAAAGTTAAAAGTGCGAATTGGCTTATGGTTTTTGCGATAACTTTCGTGTTTTAGACGCGATCTTGATATGTTTACGTACGTATGTAGCAAATACAGGATTTTACACAAGTTTTCTGTTATGCGCGAAGTAAAATGTCATTATTTACAAAAATGCCAGGCCGATGTATTTTTTCGGGCAGGATTTTCGAGCTGTAACTCGCCACTTTATTCTATCATCCCGAAATATGAATTTTAAGTGCAAACTCTAAAACTGTCAATTCGCCTTTCAAAATGACTGCTAAGAGCTATAAGGATTACATGTGAGTATAAACCTGACTTCATATGTGTATACTAACAGTTTTCTTATAGCAGATCAGTATTTTGCATTCGAGAACCAGTGGCATGTGTCTGGGGTTCGGTAAAAAATATCGTTTCCGGGATAATTGTTGTTTTCGGGAGGTGGCGATGCTACAGGTACAGGCGGGTTCAATCTAGGTTACTGGTAGAAAAAAACGAGAGGTGTTCTTTTGGGTAATTTCTCTTTATCTAGAGACGGTTTTTGTCTCGGAAAATTTCTATGGAGAAGGTCAGATACAAAGAACCGGAAAAGTAAACAAAGAACCAAAGATATTTATACAACTTATTGCCAAAATATTTATAAAACATAGATAATTACGTGTAGAAATTTAGTTCAAGGAAGATTTTAGACGTGATTGCACTATGTTTAGGTAAATACAAGATGACCCAAAGCTTTAACCTCAATAACTATAGGTTGAGGTCGAATCTGTTTCACCGTTGGGACTTCTGAAGTGGTAGGGACTTTATTAGGTAAAACATATCACATTTTAACCAATACCTCCAATAAACTGTTGTCACAGGATATATTTTTGGACATAAAAATGACATATTTATCTGAAATGAGCACCAAAAAAGCTAGATTTGTGTTTTTTATTTCTCGATTTTTTTGAGACGTGTTCTTTTGGACGCTGTCTCTGAAGCTTCTCTGGTCTGTTTGGAGAGTGGATTCTCAGTTTCCCGAAAAAGCCCCTGCATAATCAGTTACATAGCAATGACTAACAACACCCCTACTGTAGACATCCGTTCTACAAACATACGAAGATCGGAGCAGCCCGTCGCGGTAGCCCGGAAAGAGCCTGATAGGAGGTTTAAAGATGTACATAATCAACGGTCCTCAATCAACAGGAGTTATTGATCCCTAAGTTCAAGATAGTAATTGCCAACGTTTAATAGTCCTAGAGCACACAGGTTTTAAATCACAATTATTTTTCCAAGTATTTGAAAGGGTTGAATGAGCATGCAAAGAAATTTCAGTTAAACTATAAGAATAGAGATAGAATTAATTGAAACTAATAAGGGAAAACCTGGAGTTATTTGTGACGGGTGCAGGTATTATCAAAAGCACACTACAAAAATGGACAAATTTCATGGCTGTGCTCTGTTCGAAGCTGTAAAGCACGTTTGAAAACTGAAAATTCTGTAGCTATCGAGTTAAAGCCTGAACATAATCATGAAAAAAGTGAAAATCATATAGGAAAATTCACAGAAATAACACGCGGACACTACATCGCAGCATTGGGACACAAATTTGTTCCTGTAATGAACTGATGGTCAACGGAGCCGCACCGTATATGGACTATGTAAACACCGTTACACCATTCTATTGTTCTGGTTTTTTCGTTTTCGTAAATATTTTTTTTTTTCGATTTTGTAAAACTTTTTTTTCGATTTCGTAAAGCATTTTTTCGATTTTGTAACTCACCGAGCCAGATTGATCAGCTGCTTTTTTTTGTTGACATCGCCATCTTGTTTCTGCAACATCGTTTGTATCGCCATTGCTGATTGGTTCAGGTGCAGATCGATATTTTGTTTCCCAAAGCTTTGTATTGTTTACCATAGAAACATATTTTACACTGTTGTGGATTTTGTTGCCTTTAAACCAGGAATTTGCTGTGTTTTGTATTAGCAATGTTCAGCCGGTCCTCCTCTGTCAGTGGTATATATTTGTTCCGTTTAATTTAAGATTTAATTCCCTAAATTCATTATAAACCCTTAATTTTATCCCAATTACTGTCACTTACTTGTAGTTTACAAATAAATCCGGAATAAAAGGCACAAACGCTGTTTTCACACTGTCAGTTTCCAGATTCCAGTGAGGGAGCGCTTCTTAAAGGTAAAACTAGTGCTACATACACGAATTCGCTTTGTGGCATATAGGTCCTCAGTATCATTTAGTTGGAAAAATTATTTACCGTAATTCACGGCATATAGGACGCCCCGCATATAGGACGCAGGGGGACCAAAATCGCCATTTTTTAAAGTAAAGCGGCATATAGGACGCCACGGTATATATGACGAACCTCAATTTAGAGAAAATGTACGTTCACATTATGGTATACTTTAACTATGATTGTGTATGTTCTAGGGATAAAGACTATGCTCTGTCCTGCACTATCTATAGTTCTATCCCTTTCACAAACAAAAGCAAGCCCGGCAACATATACTGCGGTGACTGTCAGCAACTCCTTTGTTATTTTAACCATTGTCGTATATGTGTGCCGGGGATTAAGATAACGTGTGGGTTGTTATTTTTTCCATATAAAAAAATGAGGCCCCCTTGCTCAAAAAAAGTAAAACGGCATATAGGACGCCACGGCATATTGGACGCAGGAAGTCCAGTTTGAACGAAAAAAAAACGCCATATAGGCCGCGTCCTATATGCCGTGAATTACGGTATGTGCTGCATTTTCCATTAGTAAAACTGACTCATAATTGGCGCCTGCATCTGCCTTTTACGATTGCAGCATAAAACTGAATTTCTGGCTCTGTCTCATAATAAATGCCAAATATTTTTCTTTTTAGGCACGAAACTAAATGGGAATATTTTTAGCTTGAATATTTTTACCTGATTAAAACGCGAGGTAGAAAGGAAACTGGTTGTTCGCATAATTAGTTTGCAAGGGGTGTTACGCGTTTATCCGGTATATGCGATAATCAGCAGTGCTCGCAGCCTTGTTTACATTATTTCTGCAAATGACGTCACAAGCATTCTCATATATAAACGAGCTCAGCAAGTACAGTGCCGTTACCCAGGGGAGGGGGCGGGGAGGGGGGTATATGCGTATAACTGGTCGTAAACAAGTGTCACTCCATGTCGTATGGCATGAGCTAACGTGAAAATGTGAAGCAATATTGGAACAGCCCTCAAGATTTAATAGATTTTAAACCCATGTGGCCCAGTTAAAGTTATTCATTCATCTAATTTATGCAATTCTGCAGTTAAAATAACGTTCGATTGCATAAGAAATGGTTTTTGATTGAAGTTTTATGCAATTGACTGATTTATGTGTTCAACTGGTATATTATTACGTGATTTCGTCTGTATTCAAATGCTCCCAGAACAATTGCTGAAAAAATGTCAGACAAAATAACGATCATTATGAAAAGTTATGATTTAAGAGGTTATATCTTATATTCCGCTGGAAGGGACTGCCTCGTGGGCTGGACAAATATAGCACACTGGATGGGACAAGTCTATAATATATACAACCACCCAATGTACGAATAGCAGTGTATTTATGTCATAATCAACATGAGGCGTAGAACAGAACACTTAAAAATGGACCTCTCTTTTTTTTTTTTTTTTTTTTTAGAAAAAGGAAAGAGAAACGCTGTGCTGCCCATTACAGATATCATCTGCACAGAAAATTTTTATTTCACAATATAATTTAAACTACAAATATCTTAATTGCCCGCCTTTTCCCAGCATTTTCGCGGGACTCTGGGTACAACATTAGTTAAGGTTTTCGTAGCATTTAATCAGGGAATTGTGCAAAGACATGCGCAATATCGTGAATAAATTGTGAGTTATTTGTAGAAGCAACAGATGCGGTGATTAGATTCAGCGAGTCGATCGAGGAACTTCTCCGGCGAAAGAAGTTGAGAAGAGAGATACTGTTCAAGTACCTGGCCCAGGAACGCTTAGATGTCTGCCCCACTGCCGAGAAGGGTGCGCTGGCGGAACAAACCATTCAGCTTTGGGTAATTCCAAGTTTATGTATAGGCCTTGATTATAGTCAAGCTATCTATTGTTAGCGTGAAAATACCGGGCTATAGATCGCATAACTCGATCAGGCCCATAACAGATGATCATAGTCAGGATATGTATATGTTACAGGGAATCTGTGTAATTAGGGATTTCATGAAATCCCTAGGGAATTCGTGTAATGAATAAGCTCATATTGATTATAAACCTATTTTGAAAAATTATCCATTCAGGAAGGCTGTTTAGTGGTTCTTCAAAACTGTGTATCCCTTTTCATATCGAAAGGAATTGGAATTTATAACATTACCATCAAAAATAACAGAAGTTGGCGTGAAATGTGACATAAGTTACATAGGATAAAAATATCGCTAAATTCAGTTACTGAAGCATCTCACGAATGATAGTTTTGCAATCGAGTGCTTTGAGTATATTAATTCAAAATCTAATATTAATTTCAGTAAAATACTACATTGCAGACATGAAAATTCTCAATAAAAACATCGAAATTGATTGAACAAGCTATTACACGAATCCACTAGGGATTTCATGCAATCCCTAATTTCACAGATTCCCTGTAACATATATATAGCCTGGTTTTCGGGTTTAAAAATGAGTTAACCTGAAACGCTTTTATTGCTTTATGTTGAATCCCTCTGGCCTGTCAAATGAGCATAAAATGGTGTGATAAAATTTAAAAAGGTGGGTATGAAAAAGAACATAGCCGATCAGGAGAGTTTGATGCCATTGATTTGCGTATAGTAACTTTTACGATGTTTTGGCAGATTTTGATAACTTTTACGATGTTTTGGCAGATTTTGATCACTTTTGCGATATTTGGCACATTTAAATAAACTTTTGCAATGTTTTATCCGATTTTGATAACTTTTGCGATGTTTCGGCAGATTTTGATAACTTCTGCGATTTTTGTCAGATTTTGCTAACTTTTGCGATATTTGGCAAATTTTGATAACTTTTGCAATGTTTTATGGAATTGTGATAAGCTTTTCGATGTTTTTGGCAGAGTTTGATTGCTATTGCGGTATTTTTTTGAGGATTTCCATTCAGAGGTTACGTTCAAAAATGTGTGCGGTATGAAGTGATTTGTACATAAAAGATGTAAGTTTATGTGTTGTTTCCCAGGCGCAGAGATCGCGTGAATCGGATGACGTCACCTCCCTGGTAACAGCAGCTCCATCTGTGGTGGCAGCCAGCCCACCCCCGCCAGATGTCATCCCGACGGGTGCCCAGGGGATAACGTACAACATAGTCAATCAAGTGACATTCAACCAGGCGTCACCGGAGCTGTCGTACGGACAAACGCCACAGCTAGCGCCACAGCAACAACCGTTCAGCGGACATCCGTTGGAAGGAATGGTTTTTTCGCCATTGGCTAAAGAATTTTCAGAGTGGTTTTACAAAATGTTAAACAATTGTAACCCATACATGGGAAGCGAGTCGAATTTCGGGCCTATTCACTTCTTTCCTGATTGTTGGATGAAGCATATTATGATGACTGGGGATAGAACTGAAGAGAGTGAACACCGCGGTTCAGACAGAGTGTGCCAAAAACTAGTCGAATTTGTCCAAAAAGAAGGCATCCTCTTTAACCCGCATTTAGACCAAGGCGGAACAGCCAGTAAAAACAACGCGTACGGCTTGACTGTGATACAGGTCTGTGGCACGGTTCACAGGCAGCAGCAAGTGATTGGCATTTTCGAACAGAGGTTTGGTATTATTAAAGACCCTAGTATGGATTACAACTGGAGGATTAAGTTCACACACCTGTGTGCACAGGCTGGATGTCCCAACCAGCAGCCCGCCCTTGGCGGTGCCATGACAACTCTCCTACCATTAACTGAAAACTAAAAGGTGACTTCGCCTTTATATACGGTTAACAAATAGCTTTGGACAAGCCACTGTTTACTCTTGTGGAGTGGCGTGATATGCTCATATTCACGATCACGTGTGTTCGTTTGTTTGCCTAAGGCAAAATTCTTTTGCGGATATACAGATAGTAATCGTTGCTTTTTTCCGTGTTTTTCTGCATGTATCTTTTCATCCGTTTAACGGTGGCCACTAGATGTTTTCTGCAAAGAGCTATGTTACTACATTACTAGCCCCCTCCCCCCTGCACCCCGCCCCCCCCCCCCCCCCCACCCACCGGCTCTGTCTGCTGAAACCCCCTGTCCTTGCTCAGGGCAAACCAAAAAAAAAAAAACATGTCAGCAATCCCGGTTGCCTGAAATAACACCCGAGCCACTCCTCTTGTTTGCCCTGTGGACCTGTCCTGCCCTTCGGACCAGAAAATCTCGAACCAGTCCCCGCAACCTCAACCCCCCCCCCCCCCCATCCGAATAACGCCAAGCGTTGCTTACAGTATGTTGAAGATTTGGGAGACATGTTGGTTAGTTATTTAGTAAATAACCACATGTTTTAAGATTAAGTTCATATTGTATGAAAATTTTAGTAATATTAGTAAAAAAGGTGGTCATTTTGAGATTTAAGTTGATTTGACAGCCATTTCAAACAATGGGTTATTCCACAAATTTAAGGCCGTGATTTCGCTGTTCGCCCGAGACCATTTGTTTGCTCGAAAAAAGTTGGTCACCTGAGTTGCAATTAATGTTTCTGAATATGTCAAGTAAACAAGACGAGTCGGGTCGATCGAGCTTTGTGCCGGAAGTTTCCAGAGTGTTCGTATGACGTCATTGTCTCCCTGTACAAGCTATTCCTCTTTGCCTGTAAATTGCCAGCTTTTCCTCGCCAACCAGATCGACCAATTAAAATCTAAGTTACAACGAGTGGATGCGGACCACTTGCTATGTTTCTTTAATTGTTGCTGATGATAAAATCGCCTGGCGAGGTCTGGGAGAGAGGCAATAACCGCTCAAATATACTATTGAGAAAGCGAGATGAAAATTCTTTAATTGCAGTGAAAGAAGTTCCCATATATTGTTGCGCCTGTACGTGTGTGCTTCGTTCTTATGATTTTGAAAAAAAAGTTGCGAATAGAATTGTTTGGCAGTTATATATATTTTTGGATAAGTTCGGTTGTTCGAAATATTCCAGAAAGATTTTGGCTTCAGGTTTTTTTAAAATCCGGTTTTATGAAGCACTTGTAGTTAAATGAAGATACGACTTAGATTTTGTGTACTAAAATTGTGTATATTCCGATGGTATCCACAAGTTGGTCATTCAAGCAGGTGTGTGAAGCACAGTGGCATCCAGGAAGATGCGTGGGAGGGGTGTTGGGGGGGGGGGGAGAAAAATTAGCGAGCCAGTCTGGTCAACACTGTGTTACGGAGCTATTTTATTGTTGCAACTGTTAGAGCGCATAAACCTTCAGAATACATAATTAGATTATCGACACGTTAGAATACGTAATTGCCATGTGGCTTGAAAAATTATGTGCACAAAATATATATGTATGATATCAGGAAAGTTACGGATTTTGTGAGAGTATATGTTTTGTTAGTGAGAGACTAGATTGTAACAATCCTTTGCATAGCCACTCCAGTCAAGGCATAAAGAAAAATACGCACAGTCACCGGAAGAGTATATGAAAACCTAAGAGACATTTAAACAAGAGATATTGCGAAACATTATTACTTAAGAGTTATATTGATTCTGATGAGAGGATAGTGTGAGCTTTGGTGCTGGCCTTTGAAGTACACATTGAGCATAAAGCATGTTCGGATTGCGCCATGATGTAATTGGTCGGACGATTTAAAAACGAGACTGGCTCGTTCAAACAACCGATGGTCTGAATCCAGATGCCAAACTATTAAAAACAAACTTTTTTTATATTTTACTGATTTATTTCGTTGGAAGTCTTGAAACTGTACAACAAAAGCTTGCAGAAGCCCTGTAGACAGAAAAGAAACATAAAGATACTGATTTTCGACACAGTAAAGTTTAAAAGCAAGTGAAACATATGAAAAACCGGACAATAATACATTCTGCAACGACAACCCGCCTGTCTTGTTTGTGGTGACCGACTGCAGAACCGGATTAAAGACGAACAGTGAAATCTGTTTGTAGGTACCGTTTTTCTTGGAAATGCGGTCGCGGGATCGCCAAAGGCCCCCGAGCCAGAAATTTGATTTCTGCAACGCAGTCCCGTTGATGAACAGTGGCTGACTGCAGAACTACAAGAACTATAGCTTACTACGCCATGGAAGCGAAAAAAATGGACACTTTGTTTAGGTCGAGCCGAATATTAGCTCTGTGGGATCTCAAACCGTGCCAAATCTACTTCGTTGTTGATGTCGCGTATAAAAAACATCGAATGAAGAAGTAGAAGATAGACCATACTTACACGCTAAATTTTGTGACGAGGGAATTTTCTTGTGCTAGTATTCACAGTAACTAGCCGCAGGCGACATGAAGCTGTAAATTAATTTGCCTAAATGTTCTCCAGACTGGCCTCTGTTGAAAAATTACTCTTTTCTTTTGCGATTTACCAAAAAAAAACAAAAAAACTGGCCAAATCAGGGGCATTTTTAATTTTTTTGGCAACCAATTTTCAAAAGTCTTCTCCCACAATTTTGACCGGATTCCTTTCAAATTTCGTATGAATGTTCTCTAGACAGTATTCTCTTGAAAAACATGGCCAAATGGCGCTAATTTGATTTTTTATTATGATTAACCGATTTTCAAAATGCTTCTCCCACAATTTTGATTTGATTCCTTTCAGATGTTCTACGAAGGTTTCCAGGAGGTTCTCTCGAAAACTTACTTTCTTTTTGGCGCTTCGCCAAAAATTGGCCACATGGCGCCATTTTGATTTTTTTGTCCGCTGATTTTGAAAAATAACAGCAGGGTTCCCGCGCACATGGAAAAAACCTGGAAATGAAAACTCGAACCTGGAAAATCTGAAAAACACCTGGAAATTGAAAATTTTCTGAAAAAACCTGGAAAACACCTGGAAATCGATTCCTAAAATTTTCCATTTTCAAGGTTTTTATTTAAGGCTTTCCAGGTTTTTCTTGTAATATCTCATACGATCCAGTTTCATATATTGAATAGTTTGATTTTTTCGCGCCTTCAGCGTTCTGTAGTATTAATAATCTGCGTTGTGCAGTCATTGTGGGGCCAGTAATGCACGTGCACATATATTTTATTTCTCTATGAATGTTTAATACACCGAGGATTATAGTGCTGGAGTGCTGTTTTTATTTTATGTTCACATATTATTGCTTTTTAGATAGTTAGATACTCAAAGTGTAGTTTTGACTATTGAAAGTACTACAATTTTTGATTTTTACTGTTCTGAAAGGGTTTAATTTCGTTATGATATATAAATTTCTCTTTCAAAGTAGTATATAGAACAATTGTGGGGGATTTTTACTTTGTACCTTCAGAAAGTCTTCAGTGTATTTGTGTATTGAATACATTTGGTATTTGTGGCATAAAAGTGGTTTAAATTGTGGCAGCAATAAAGTAAAGATCTCCCAAACTCCTTACCTGTGTTAAAAATATGCGTGGGTGGATCGGACGGCTATAAGGGGTGATGTGGTGGCCGCCAAATTAGCCCTGGAAGGTAGTAAATTTGTGGTTTTAAAAACCTGGAAAACACCTGGAAATGGAAATCGCCGAAAGCGTGGGAACTCTGTAATATTTTAGGTGATTTGTCAAGTCGCGCCATTTCGAGTTTTGTCATACGATGGTCAAATTACAGCTCCCACTATTTTGAAAATGATTCCTTTCAAATTTTGTACAGGTGTGCCATAGACGATCCTCTGTTAAAAAATTACTTTTTTGCGATTCGCCACAATTGACCAAATGGCGCCAATTTGATTTTTTTTTTGTCAGCCAGTTTTCAAAATGCTACTTCTCCCACAATTTTGATCGAATTCCTTCCAAATTTTGTTCGAATGTTCCCCAAGTGAATCACTTGGAAAATTACTTTTTTTGGAGATTAACCAATTGGCGGCATTTTAAATCTTTTTGTTTTCCAAAGTACGCTGCCTGTTGCATTTTGACTGGATTTATTCGATTTATTTATGCCGCCGTTTAAAAGCTTTACGGATGAAGTTTTCAAGATGTTCTTCTTCTTTTCTTCTGCAAGTAATTTTAGTCAGATTGCTTTCATTTTTTAGGCGTAGCCCAAGGGTAGGGCTTAAAATTTACTTTTTTTTGGGGGGGGGGGGGGTGATCCGCCAGAGATTTGGCAAACGCCGCTCTCTGAAGAATTTTCAGAAACTGGTTTTTAAAATGCTACTAATTTTGGCTACTTAACAAGCCTTTGATATTCACCAGATATATCCGGCGGGTCACAATGTCCCTGAACATTCTTGTTTTTTTTTTTGTTTTTTTTTATCTTCTGCAAAGTAACACTGTCTGAGCTTCAGAAGCATTGTTGTTTCTTTATGTTTCAATTTCAAATGGTATCTCTTTATGCAACAAGTTTACGACTTCTCAATGTAATGGTTATTTATCCAAATGCACCATAAAGCCGGTTGCGGCTGGGAAATTCACTATGTGTTTGTTGTTGTGGGTGTAGGGGCGGGTGAAGACCTCGGACGTCATGCAAGCTGGATTTGCTCTTTGTTTTGAAATAAAACTGATTTCTGAATGTGTGGTTTATTTATTGCCACTGGCGCGTATTGGTGAAAAGGAAAATGAAACAGGAAATGGGGGGGGGGGAGGGGGGCGGTTGTTGTGAAGGAATGAAATGGGGGGGGGGGAGAGGTTACGGTGGTCGCTAAAGAGAATGAAACAGGAGGGGGGGGGGGGGGGGTACGGTGGTGTCGAAAGGGAATGTTAATTAGTTTGGTGCCACCGTTAAGAAGGTAGACAAACATTTATGACTGAACTGACCCCCCTCCCGCCGTACGCACCAGCGTGCGCACAACCTTCGACACCCTCCCTCGCTCTCCTTCAACCTTTGACACTCTCCCTCGCTCTCCTTCCACATTTACTATGATAGGCAGTTTTTTTTTTAAATCGAATGAATAAAGATCAAGTGCGTACTAATTTTTAGTGTAGTTAATGAATTTTATAATTTTCAGCACTGCTAGGATACAAATTCCCCTAAAATGTCAAGTGTATATATGGTTATTCGCCCGAAAAAGTCTGTACTGTCGTTGAATACAATTTTCAAATGCCGAACCACTTCTTCGCAATTCACAGGGAACATCTGTTTAATAGAAAAAGACAAAATACCACAAATTGTAACATTCTGTATGAACTTATACTCCGATACTTGTTCGTCCCAACTTTTTCATCCGATACTTGTTCGTCCCACACTTGTTCGTCCGATACTTGTTCGTCCCAACTCGTTCGTCCGATACTTGTTCGTCCCAACTTGTTCGTCCGATACTTGTTCGCCCCACATTTGTTCGTCCCGTACTTGTTCGTCCCACACTTGTTCGCTCCATTGAACGCGTTTACGAAGTGGGGCGTTTGACTTGAACCCTGCACATCCAGGAAATAAACCTTAGCGCAGCATAATTTTATCAGTACCAAGTATATGAGGAATGTACTTTTACAATATTTTACTTCTGGAATGTACTGCCAGTTTCTTGACTATTTAATGGTCGTGAAGATACCTGAAGTGAATTGATGTCTTCCGGGTAAAAGCTGGCGACTTTTTTCAAACAGTTTGGGTCGTCGGGACTCGTCTCTATGTGGCAATCCTTTCCTGTTGTAAAAAAACACTACTGCGAATCATTGAAAACATCGCACTTTGTTTAAAGAAATTGCTCCGTTCAGGAAGCCTGTAAACTCCATTTTTCCAGATTCCCTGATTGTCATATAATAATTGTAATTAGAAATAATTTGACTACGTCTCGAGGTGTACGTCTACGACCCGTGGGCGATATGGTGTGTGTAAGGCTGTTGCGTGTTGACTACGCAAAATTTAAAAGTGGAAGGATAGGTAGACGTAGTGTCTAACATTTAAAGGAATCAGTCCATTAACCAGTAGGCGCGTGAGACTGCCGTAGGTACGCTAAGTACAACGAAGATTTTGAAACATCCACCACTTTGTCAATTTAAGTCCCATCCGGAAATATCATGGTCACTGCACTGCGGAAGGTCCCAAGGAACCCGTGTGTAGAATTTTAAACGAATCCATCCATCAATGCGGCCTGTAGGCGCGTTGGACTGTCCTATATACACCAAGTCCAGTGCCGATTTTCAAAAGTCCGCCATTTTGTCAATTTTTTTCCGATCCGGAAACTTCTTGGTCACTGCACTGCGGAAGTGTCCAGAGAAGCCATGTACAAAATTTGAAACGAATCCATCTATCAATGCGGTCTGTAGGCGCGTGAGACTGCCCTATATACGCTAAGTCCAGGGCCGATTTTCAAAAGTCAGCCATTTTGTCATTTTTTTTTTTCATCCGGAAAATTCTTGGTCACTGCACTGCGGACAGGTCCAGAGAAGCCGTGTACAAAATTTGAAACGAATCCATCCATTAATAATGTGGCCGGTAGGCGCGTGAGACTGAAGCGTGACAGACAGACAGACGGGCAGACCGAAAAGTTCAAAACTATATCCCCTCGTTCCACGGGGGATAATCAAATACTTACTTGTGTTTCATAAGTAACACATCTACCCCAAGCAATCATTTCAGAACTCCAGCTTCCTGTAAGGCTTTGTTTACCTGGTCACTGGTGAACCTTCAGCTCACTGGTAAACCCTCAGGTCACTGTAAGGCTTTGTTTACCTGGTCACTGGTAAACCTTCCGAGTAAGGAAAAGGAACTCAGCCTTGCTTATACTGATTTCATGTTTTAGCCAAGAGTTTACATATTGGTGAAAAGGCTAATCAAATGTTTTTTTATTCAAACAAGTATGTCAGTGAAACTGACTAAGTCCCCCGCAGGCGTGCAATTCCGGGATTTCGACAAAGTCCCTAGGGCACATTTTTCCGCGGCCGGCAAAACCTATACCCAGGTGCACAACTACAGCCTATATTCTTTCCCTATACAAGGTTTAAATGGAATCCCTCGTGTAATCTTTGAGATCTATTAAACAAAAGACATCATATCCGAAATGTTGACAGACGGACGGACGGACCCGAATTCAAGAGTCCCCCGCTTCGCGCTACGTGGCGGCGGGGGACTAAAAATAAATAAAGACATCATAACATATAAATTAATATGTAGATATTATTACACTGTCTTTGTATGTAAAGTTTCTTTACCTACAAATCCTCCTTGAAATTTTATTCGAATTTCACAGACTTTGCATGCAGTTTCAAACTCGATGAGAACCCATTGTGGTGAGCCCTGCAATAAAAATGGGAAACAAATCATTGATTAATTTGCAATCATTACTTATCAATCAATTACCCTACAAATTTCACTTCTTATGTTATGAGAGACGGATCGAAGGACACGGCTGAACCCACAAATTCAAACTCGTTCAGATTCTCTCGAGGTAATTAATGACGACACAGTAGTCGCCGCCCCCCCCCCCCCTCCCCAGCTTTATTTGAACCACCGTCTGGTGAAAATGGCCATTTTGTCTTCTCATTTTACAACACCGTGATCCTATACGGGAAGGACAATGATGTAGTAATCAAGCAAAAAAAAAATAAATAAAAAAAACAAGTTTGTCCAAGGCCAAAGTCCAAGCTTACGAAAAGTATAAAGACCAATTCCAGCGTGCATGACAAGGGAGTTTCCCTGAAAAACTGGGCTTCAAAAGATAAGACCGCAAAGAGCTAGCTCAATAATTAATTTAGCACCAGACCAGAACATATACCGATAAACACATACAAAGACTTCTTTCCCAGAAAAATGGGAAAAAGTTTTTTTGTATCTCTGGTAGACTGGATAGTCTGCCATAGATACCTTCAAACAACGCTCGCATTTCGGACCAGTGCGCATGTTTATTTAATTTGCGTTGCTGCGCGGCTCTCATTTTGGAACAGTGTACATACTTATTTAGCTTGCGTTGAGGTGCGGTTCGTATTTCGGACCAGCGTCCATGTTTTTTTTACCTTGTGTTGATGTGCGGTTCTTATTTCGGATCAGTGCGCATGTTTATTTACCTTGTGTTGATGTGCGGTTCTTATTTCGGATCAATGCGCATGTTTAAATTACCTTGTGTTGATGTGCGGTTCTTATTTCGAATCAGTACGCATGTTTATTTACCTTGTGTTGATATGCGGTTCTTATTTCGGACCAGTGCGCATGTTTATTTAACTTGCGTCGATGCGCCGTTCTTATTCCAGACCAATGCGCACGTTTATTTTACTTGCGTTGATGAGCGGTACATATTTTGGACAAGTGCACAAGTTTCCTTAGGATGCCTTGATGCGCGGTTCGCATTTCGGACCAGTTTGCATGTTTATTTAACTTGCGTTGATGCACGATGCTTATTTTGGACCTGTGCATATGTTTATTTAACTTGCGTTGGTGCGCGGTTTGCATTTTGGACCAGTGCGCATGTTTATTCAACTTGCGTTGATAAGCAGTACCAATTTCGGACCATTGCGAATGTTTATTTAACTTGCGTTGATGTGCGGTTCGAATTTCGTACCAGTGCGCAAGTTTATTTAACTTGCGTAGATGCGCGTTGCTTATTTTGGACATGTGCAAATGTTTATTTAACTTGCGTTGGCGCGTATTTCGCATTTCGAACCACTGCGCATGTTTATTTAACGTGCGTCGATGCGCGGTTCTTATTTCAGGCCAATGCGCATATTTCTTTAACTTGAGTTGATGCGCGGTTCTTATTCTGGACCAGTGCGCATGTTTATTTAAGTTGCGTTGATGCACAGTTCTTATTTTGAATAGTGCGCATGTTTATTTAACTTGCGTTGATGCACGGTGCTTATTTAGCTTGTGTTGATGTGCGGTTCGCATTTCGGACCAGTGCGCATATTTTTTTTAACTTGCGTTAATGCTCGGTTCCCATTTCTGACCAGTGTATTTGTGCATGTTTATTTAACTTGCGTTGATGCACGATGCTTATTTTGGACCTGTGCATATGTTTATTTAACTTGCGTTGGTGCGCGGTTTGCATTTTGGACCAGTGCACATGTTTATTCAACTTGCGCTGATAAGCAGTACCAATTTCGGACCATTGCGAATGTTTATTTAACTTGCGTTGATGAGCGGTTCGCATTTTCCACCAGTGCGCATGTTTATTTACCTTGTGTTGATGCGTGGTTCGCATTTTGGACCAGTGTGCATATTTATTTAACTTGTGTTGCTGCTCGGTACTTATTTTGGACCAGTGCAAATGTTTATTTAGCTTGCGCTGATGTGCGGTTCGCAATTCGGAACAGTGTGCATGTTTATTTAATTTGCGTTGATATCCGGTTCGCATTTCGGACCAGTGTACCTGTTTCTTTAGGTTGCGTTGATGTGCGGTTCGCGTTTCGGACCAGTGCGCAGATTCATTTAACTTGTGTTGACACAAGTTAAATGAATATTGCATTTGTGTTGCATTTCGGACCAGAACGTATGTTTATTTAAGTCCCGTCGATGCCCGACTCTTATGGCTATTCAACTTGTGTCGATGCGTGGTTCTTTCTTCGGACCACTGCGCATGTTTGTTTAACTTGCGTTGATGTGCGGTGCTTATTTTGGACCGGATCGCATGTTTATTTAACTTGCGTCGATGCGCGGTTCGCATTTCCGGCCATTGCCCATGTTTATTTAACTTGTGTTGATGCGTTGTTCTCATTTCAGAGCAGTGCGCATGTTTCTTTGGGTTGCGTTCATGCGCGGATCTTTTTTTCGGACCAGTGCGCATATTTATTTAACTTGCGTTGATGTGCGGTTCGCATTTCGGACCACTGCGCATGTTTATTTAACTTGCCTCGATATGCGGTTCGCATTTCGGGCCAGTGCGCATGTTTCTTTGGGTGGCGTTGACGCACGGTTCGTATTTCGGTCCACTGCGCATGTCTATTCAACTTGCGTCGATGCGTAGTTCTTTTTTCGGACCAGTGTGCATGTTTATTTAACTTGCGTTGATGCGCGGTGCTTATTTTGGACCAGTTCGCATGTTTATTTATCTTCCGTCGATGCGCGGTTCACATTTCGGACCAATGCGTATGTTTATTTAACTTGCATCGATGCCCAGTGCTTAATTTGGACTACTACGAATGTTTATTTAACTTGCGTCGATGTGCGGTTGTTAAATCTGACTACTGCGCAAGTTCATTTTGTGTTTATGCGCTGTAGGAGATTCATTTAATTTTTTTTTTTTCAAAAATTCCGAAAAAAATTCAAAAGTTTTCCAATTCACTCAAAAGCACAAGCCGTATGCATGACCCCCTAGAGATGGCTCATATCAAAAATAAATGAAATCTGATAAAAACTGTAGGAGGAAATGCATTTTGAATTTTTTCGTCAAAAACTCCTGATCGACTCGAAAAGCACAGGCCGTATTCACGACACCCTAAGCCTCAGCCCCAAAATAAATGATGTCTGATCAAAACTGCAGGAGAAGATGCATTTTGAGGTATTTTCATCAAAAATTCGCCCCGAAATCAAACATTCCCAAGTCGAGTCAAAGAGCACAAGCCATATGCCCGACCCACCTAAGGATGCCTCAAACCAAAAATAAATGAAATCGGAAAAAAACTGTAGGAGGAAATGCATTTTGAAGTGTTTTCAAAAATTCCCTAAAAATACAGAAATTGTCAGATCGACTAAAAATCGCAAGCCGTATGCTCAACCCCTTAGGGATGCTTCAAACCAAAAAATCATTAAAAAAAAAAAAAAAAAAAAAAATCGGTTCAAAACTGTAGGGGGGAAATGCATTTTGAAGTTTTTTTTCTTCAAAAACTCCCTAAAAATATAAAAATTGTCCGATCGACTAAAAAGCACAAGCCGTATGCACGACCCTTTGGGGTACCTCATACCAAAGAAAAAAATTTCATCGGATAAAAAATCTAGGAAGAGATACATTTTAAACTTTTTTCTTCAAACATTCTCCAAAAATTCCAAAATCACCCCATCGACTAAAAAAGTACAAGCCGTATGCACGACCGCTTATGGTGCCTCACACCAAAAATAAATGACATCGAACCAAAATTGTAAGGGTAGATGCATTTTGAATTATTTTTGAAATTTTTGCTTAAAAAATTCCCCAAAAATACAAAAATTGTCCGATCGACTAAAAAAGCACAAGCCATATGACGATCCTTTAGGGGTGCCTCATACCAAACATAAATGGCATCGGATCAAAATTGTAGGAGGAGATGAATTTTGAAACAAAGTTTACAGCGAACTAACTAACTAACTAACGGACGCCATCCGCAGACCGATAGGAATACCCCAGCTTACGTGTAACGTTTTGTATCTTTTGTATCTATAGTATTTGTATTTGTCGTCTGACTGCTACTGACTTCAAGACTTAGTGTAATTTATTTTTATAAGAAGTGCATGAAATTCTCCTGAAAACCTATTTCATCAGCAACAGACAGTATATCGTGGGTTTATTTCCGACTCTGGTTCAATGGCCTAGGTACAAGCCCACCCCTCCCCCCTCCCTCCCCCAGGAACATACCCTCAGTGAGGCAGGATCCCCCGTGAAGCAGTAAAAGTAAAATGAGGTCAAGTCACGCTGCAAGGTTCCAGGTTTCTACGACAATCCCTTTCATGAGAAGTCGGTCGGACAAAACACCGTCCCGTTTCACGGCTAAGTTCAAGCCAAAAATTCACCACATTCGACAATTTCCCACGACGTCAACATTTGGCCGATTTTGACAATAATGCCACGTTGCTCATCTTCAATATATATATATTTTCACCATGCAAGGTTTCAGGTTCCTACGACAATCCCTTCTATGAGAAGTCGGCCGGACAAAATATCGTCTCACGGCTAAGTTCAAGCCAAAAATTCACCATATTTGACAATTTCCCACGACGTCAATTTTTGGCCGATTCTGACAATAATGCCACGCTGCACATCTTCAATATATATATTCAGCCTGCAAGTTTTCAGGTTCCTACGACAATTCCTTCTATGAAAAGTCGGCCGGACAAAACTTAGTACTTTTGTGGACAGACACACGGACCAGCTCATAACTATATCCTTCCGTTTCACGGGGGATAATAAACTTGCCAACTCCCCCATTGTTTGTTTGTTTTTTTTTTTGTTTTTTTTTCTTTTTCTTTTTTTCCATGTCAAGCTTGGTTACGTTTATCTACAAAGATGAGTTCACTTAACCAGGGTTTTTTTTTCGCTCGCTTACGCGACGCAGTGTTCGGGATCGGGGGTGGGGTGGTGGGGGGGGGGGCAGGAGAGGGGGAAAAGGGAGGGGAAAGGAGGGGCAACAAAGAGATGTTAGATTCAACTACTGCCCCACAGATATTGTAGATATATATACCAAAATATATACCAAAATATACCAATTTCTGACAATTTTCAAAGTCCCGTTGGCCGACCGCGAAAAAGTAATTTTCCGGGAGAGGAACGTTTACAGATTCTACAAGTACAGTGAAATCTCGTTAAACCGATATCGCAAAAATGTCGGTTAAACGACTTGTCGGTTAAAAGGTACTGGGGGTCAATGGGGTAAATCCTTCGGGACCGTGAAAACATGTCGGTTAAAACGATATGTCGGTTAAAGCGATGTCGGTTTAAATGGATTCGACTGTAATATAAAGAAGATCCAACCAAAACTGTAGGAGATGCATTTTGAAAAAAAAAATTCAAAAATTTTTTTTCTAAGTGCCGTCATTTCGGCCTTTTTAGCAGATAGCGAAATGAAGTAATTTTCCGATAAAGGACCATCTAGGGATTGTACGCGTGTAATATCAAGATGATCCAACCGAAACTGTAGGAGGGGATGCATTTCAAATTCTGAGTTTTCTACTATCATTTATACCAATTTCTGACAATTTTCGAAGTCCGCTCATTTTGGCTTTTTCGGCCGATTGCGAAGAAAAAAGTAATTTTCCGGCAGAGGACTACCTGGAGATTGATGTGTAATATCAAGAAGATCCAACCAAAAGTGTAGGAAGAGATGCATTTTGAAAAACAAAATTGCAACAATTTATTTTTTTGGCCAATTCGGGCAATTTTGGTTAAATGCCAAAAATTGGTTTATGGCTGGGGAGGGGCTTCCTTAAGGAACAATCGTGTGTAATATCAAAACGCCCCCCCCCCCCCAGTTTCAAGTACCTGGTCGGAGTTCCAGCACGTTTCTTCATCGCCATCAAATAAAAACTTCTTTCCAAATTGCTTGACATCTTTATTCAGCACAGAGCTTACCCTGAAAAATGGCATCAGGATTTTGTTTGCTTCCTGAAACAACTCAGTGAGTATATAGAAATGTCTAGTTGTTAATTCTAACTAAATAAAAAAAAACAAGACTATCCGTGGACATTGTGCTCAGCCGTAAAAACAAAAAAAAAAAGGAGAAAACAATGAATTGAGATTTCGCAGACCCGTTCATGGACATTACTTTCGTAAGTAACCGGACACGAACAGCATTTTTTGTTTCTCTTATAGCTATCCGCTTATTTGGCCAGTTTTTGTGGAACTCAAAAAATACCACAACTCCACTGAATATTTTACCTCAGATCAGGGAAAGGAGGAAGAAAAAAAAGGAAATCAATATAGTACGGGCCTTTAAATAACGCAAATAACGACTAGTGAAGAAGCATCAAGTGGGAGAACACTATGATTTTTCTGCAATTTGGTCGTTTGTGGCCAAATCGCCAAACAGAAATGCAAGCCTGCTGCAGAAGCTTGAGGAGAGCATTCCTGTCCAATTTTAACACAATCGGAAAAGGTTTGTAGGAAGAGTAGCATTTTTGTGTTTTCTAAAACACTGGCCAATATTTCAGCCAAATTGCCAAAAAATATAAGCTGTATGGACGATTACCCCAGGGAACACTTGTGCCAAATTTCACAACCCGACCAGAAATGTAGGAATAGCAGCATTAAAAAAAATCTTTAAACATATACAAATAACGGACGATGGATACCCCACCAGTGATTAGTAGAGATCAAAGACGATAATTGGCTGGGTTAATAAAAAATATTGTATTGTACCGATTAAATGCGAGACGTGCTTGACTTCCGAGGAAAATGGCAATAAATTTGTGGGATTACAATGCTACGATTTAGTGCCGTTGTAATGAATTGTGTGTGTTTTTGCGTCGTAATGAAAATAACAACCGCTTTTTCTTATGAAATGGACAAGTTGGAGATTGTCCTTCATTTCTCTAATAAAAGCGTCTCCTAAGGTTGAAATTTCCTTGGTTTCGGTACAGCAGAAGGCTCTTCCTATTTGCACTTTGTTGAAAAATAGATCGCACGAGAGCGGACAGTGCAAACAAAACAGGCTCATGTTACACACGTTCAATCGGTACCTATTCAGTTTCTCGTTTCTGTGAACAAAAACAAGTGTCTGCAAGACTAAATCAAACACTGTGTTATTTAAAATAAGAATTTATCAAGCAAATAAGAATTCAGATAATTTTTGTCATGGGTGAAATCGGCTAAATTGACTACGGTAGTCTATTCCGGAATAGACTACCGTCTATTCTGGAATAGACTACCGAAGTTAAAAGTTCTCTGGAATAGTACGTTTTAAATTTTTCATTTATATTACATTGTAGCATAAATTACTTACAGATATTATAATATTTAAATTTAAAATTACACAAAAACGTTCCATTTAAAAAGATTTGAATGTCGGTAGTCTATTCCGGAATAGACTACCGTTGTCGTAAAATGCGTTAGTTCACCCATGACAAAAAATATCTGATTTCTTATTTGCTTGATAAATTCTTATTTTAAATAATACACTGTTATCAATAAAATTCCACAATTAGTATTTTCCTGTTTTCTTATTACTGAAATAAAAGATTCATTTCAAAAATTCGAAAATAAACAAAAATTGATGATGGTCATTAAATCGATTTTACTGTATGTCTTTTTTATCCTAGTCGGAAAGGTTGTCGCTAAAACGGGTTTTATTGTACGATTTCTGTATCTAGGTCTGGAAGTTAGTCACTACCTCAGTTTCACTGTATGTTACATTTTCATCCGGGTCTGGAAATTGGTCAAGACAGACAGGTTTCACCGTACGTCTTTTTATAAGAAGGGATCACGACAACCACGTTTTACCTTACATATTTTTACCCGGGTCTTGAAGGTGCTCGCTACATCACCAATTCCCTACATCGGTGATTTTTTCTGACAAACTTTGCACACAAGATTTGTGTCTAATGACGCCATTCGCCTGCCCTAATAAAGTAATATGTGTCAAAAGTTGACCTATGCAAGAAATAAACATCCTAAGTCGATCCGACTTTTCGTTCTCAATATATTTTGCACACATCATTTTGTTCCCAAAAGACTGGCAGACACACACACACATACATACACACACAGGACGTACAAACACAACGTCTCCCCTCCGTCGGGGAGACATAATTCACTACCGAGTAAAGAAATATGCATTTGGGGGCCCAAAATCACTGAAGTCTTATAAACATCATGGAATGGGGTTTTCTGAAAACATAATGCCATGATGCATACGTCTCTTACACACGAAAGTGTTAATTATGAAAACAGAGTTTCACAGAAGTCGGCTTACACTCCTTAGTTCAATATTGCTTACAAGATACACAAGACTCACAAATGCGAAGGCGTATAAAGGTAAATGTCGATATTCTTCTCCCAGTATTAACCGCTATAATTAATAAATCGATAGTAGCTGATATCTTTCCCGATTTAAGAAAGCACTAGTTGATCCAATTTCAAAGAAGCCAAAATGCGAAACCGAAGCACAAAAATTACAGCCTGGTAAGCAATCGCCCCTTCCTAGCAAAGGAGGTTGTGGCGCAACGGATAACAAACACTCGGCATTGAACTGTCTCGTTGAGCGTACAGGGCACAGAGCGGAGACTGTCTTACTTGTGATATACTTTGCGCAATTGATAACCAAAATGTTGTGTTGCTGTGCTTACTCGACCTTACGCGGTATTTTGATACTGTCTCGCATGACCTTCTGATATCGTGCCCTTACCGAGCATTTGGGGATAATTGATACTTTTCTGAATTGGTTCTTCTCTTCACAGCTTAAGAAGAGCAGTCAACAGGTGACTTTTGGTAAAAGCTTATCATCCTCCAGATCCTTGTTTACTGGAGTTCCCCAAGGATCGGACCTTGGTCCACTATCGCATACAAAGTATACTCGCTGTCTCCGGTGGCTGTTTGTCCTTTTAATGATTATGCTCCAGTTTTTTGCAGGCGGTGAACAACTGTACAAATCTCTTTGCCCCTCGGATTCGCAATCTCAGCAGAATACAAAGGTGGCCACACAGAACACAATTTCATCCGTAGCTGGGTGGATTATGAAAGTAGGTTCAAACTTAATGAAAGCAAAGCGAAATTCATTATTTTCGGTTCCAAAAGACAACTAAGGAAAATAGACTATCAATCCATTTTTTGCAAGCGATGAAGAAATCCATGCGTCTTGGTGTTCCTTTAGCCTCGCACATACAAAGATACACCATGTTACCCATCTGACAAAGGTATTCAACTTACAAATCCGTCAACAGACACCAGTTGGAAGGTACCTCAAGTATGCAACAAAAACATTAGTCTAAGAGCTCGCCATTTCGAAACTGGAATGCTGAAATTATTTATGGTGTGGAATTTCCGATGAACTTTTAGATAAGCTAGAATGAATTCAGAACGCTGGTTGATTACAGTTTGAAAGTATTAGAACACGTGACACGAAGGTTAAGGTCCTACACTGGTTCCAAATACTGAGTAGGATCATGTACCAAATGGCAGTCTTGATCTTAACTGCTTACGTGGATCTAGCCAAAATTATCTACGGGAAATGGTAGTTATATAGTATATAGTAACAGATTTAAGATGCCAAAATCTACAAAAGTATTCGATGACACCATTACATATCAGATAAGATTAACATGAAAGAAAATTATAATACTCAGCTCAATTAATGCAAACAACATCTGACTATCGCATGTATCTAATAAATACTACAAAATAGACAATACTGGAAAGTAAGTTTGTACTAAAACAGTGAAAAGTCAATTAAAAGCTAATGCAAAGAGATAGGTCTTTAACCGTTTCTTAAATCTTTCAAACGAAGTTTCTACTCGGATTTCCTCTCACAATTGATTCCAGAGTGACGGTCGTCTGCAACTGAATATCCGTTGACCGTATCGTACCGTACTTGAGCGTGGAACTTTTAAGAGCATATGCCCGTCTCCAGACCGTAAACTGCGAGATTGTTGGTGGAGAACAATAAGTTCTTGTAGGTATTGGGGAGCTTTCCTGTGTATACATTTGAGTACGAGCATAAGCGTTTTGAAAATTATCCTATTGCTCACTGGTAGGCAGTGCAAAGAACGAAGCCTAGGTGTTACGTGGTCATGTTTAGGTTGTTGAAGGATAATTCTGGCTGCGATGTTTTGTATTCTTTGTAGTCTGCCTAGTTCTGTTTGTGGTAGACCTAGCAGTGTTGCATTGGCGTAATCCATTCGGGACGTTACCATTGCATGAACGAGTGATTCACATGCTTCTCTAGTGATATAACGACGTATTGCCGAAATGTTTCTAAGGTGAAACATGCATGATTGGCATACAGATATGTGTTCATGCATCGTCAGGGAGTCATCGAAGATTACGCCAATATTACGCGCTAATTTGGTTTCACCATCGAACTGTCAATTCTAATTGGTTTGGATATGGATGACTTATTAGTTTTAGGTTTGATAAACAGAACCTCTGTTTTTTTCAGCGTTCAGTTTTAGCTTATTGCAGGTCATCCAGTCTTTTATCTCATAAACACAGTCCTCTATCCTCCTAACTGCATCGTAAAGGGCGGCCTCGTCGTTTAGACGAAAAGAAATGTGAAGCTGGGTGTCATCGGCGTATATTTTAAACTCCAATGCATGTCGTCGTATAATATCACCTACGGGTAGAGTGTACACTTTATGGTCCATGAGTGACCCCTGTGGGCGTCCAAAGCAAAGGGTCACGGTTTCGGAGATTGCGTTTCCGACAACCACACGTTGATTTCGTCCGCTATGGTAACTAGTAAACCATTCCAGTGCTTTTCCTTGTATTCCGATCCTGGACTTAAGGCATTCGGGGAGGATTTCGTGGTCAATGGTGTCAAACGCCGGGGAGAGATCTAGTAGAACTAAAATTACTCCGCGGCGTTTGTCCAATTCACACAGAACATCATTGGTTATCCTGACAAGAGCTGTCTCGGTGCTGAACCCAACGCGGTACGCCGATTGGTTTGTTTCATGCATTGCTGCCATATCCATGTGGTTTGTCAATTGTGTAATCGCACACTTTTCGATAATTTTAGCCAAAAAACTGATGTTGGAGACCGGCCTGTAATTTTTGAAAGTATTAGTGTCTAAATTTGGTTTTTTCAGTTTAGGTCTCACAATGGCTTCTTTTAGAGCCTCTGGGAAGACACCGCTTGTAAGTGAAATATTCGTGATTTCGGTAATGGTTGGAAGTAATGGTTCAAGACAGCTCTTGAGTAGTGGAGTAGGGATAGGGTACAAGTCGCATGTGGCATTGCTGAGGCATGTGATTACCTTTTTGACTTCGTTTGTGCTCACTTTTTTAAACATATCAATGGTCATATTTGGCCCTGGCTCTGGGATGGGTGTATAATTGCACTCAGTGTTTGATAGATTTATCCTAATTTGGTCAATTTTATCCACAAAAAAGTTACTAAATTCGTTCGCTAAAATCACACTTGACTCGTGCTGAGGCAGCTGATCGAGTTGTTTATTTTGTAGCATCTCATTTAGAATTGCAAACAGTTTTTTCTGGTCTGCTTGACAATTTTCAATTTTTTCGGAATAGTGATTTGCTTTTGCTTTGTCTTTCACTCTTACAACGTTATTACTGGCCTCATTGTACTTTTGGCGACATTCTACTAATCTTTTTGATTTTTTGTTTTTTCTCCCAGCTTTTTCGCGCATTCTACGCGTTTGTTTAGCTTCTATGAATTCCGTATTCACCCATGGTACATGGGGTCTATCAACTATTATTTTCGTTTTTTCGGGTGCGTATTTATCAATGAGTTCCCTTTGTTATACTGAGTCACAAGATCGTTCAAATTTGAACTTGGTTCGGATACTAATTCAGAGCTTAAGATATCCGATTTGAAATTCATACTGTCGATCTTTTTCGACTTTTAGATAAGTAGTTATGACTGCATGATCAGACAAGAAGTCGCTGACACTACAATGAGATACTTTGTTTTTGTCAGTTTTTGAGATGACTTAGTCAATTGTGTGACCTTGTATGTGGGTTTCTGCTTCAATATGTTGTTTAAGACCGAACGTATCTAATAAATCTAAGAACTTTTTGGTTTCATAATCGCATTTTGAATCCCAGTGGATATTAAAATCACCGCAGATGATGACTAAACTCTGATTTTTTATTGCTAACGGTTCGATGTATTGGTAAAATTCACTGATAAAATGTGGTTTTGAAATGTTATTTTTATTGGATAGGGGTACTCTGTAAACGACTGAAAAGAGCACTGTCTCATCATTTAGCTCAACCTCTATCATTTGGAATTTAAAAGATCTGAAATTGTTCTCAATTATCACCTCTTTGCATTTAAAATCATTCCTAGTGATAATAGCTACACCGCTGCCACGAGTTGGGCGAGGATTGTTGAAGAAAGAATATCCATTTGGGCAAGCGTTTTTTACATGGAATTCGTTCCATGGTTTTAGCCACGTTTCAGACAAAAATAGTATTTGAATGTCATTTTCAACGATATGATCTTTGATTAAGTCAGACTTTGGGGGTAGCGACTGGCAGTTCAAAGATGCTATCTTAAAACAATTTCTTTTGAAAACCGTATCATTTCTTTGAATGTTAATCAGATTGCCATGATTTTGGTGTCGTGAATTATGCACGTTTAAGTTTGCTCTAAAATCTGGTCTGTTTGTAAAATGCACTGGTATAGAACATTCAATATTGACAGGAAGATCATTTTTGAACGCGTATGTAACACGTCTACCTCTAAGTGACTTTGTATACTTATTCTGTATGCCGCGTGTTTCGATGTTTTTCTTTAGATCCTCGCCAATAAACGTAGTTATCAAGCAACAGTCGCGCATGTCCCGCTCTTCCTCTTTATTTACTGGATATTCGACTGACCAAGGTCAAGGTCACGAAACTTTAACACCCAGAGGTCTCCATACAATCATACCAAGTATACTAAGTTAAATAAATAAGAATGTCCAGGGACACTGTGACCAGCCGAGATCTAGTGAATCGCCAATCAATAGCCTTGCAAGGTTGCGAAACAGTGGTTATTATATTATCAAACCCGGTTGTTGAAAATTCGTATGAATTTATAAAGGAATCCGATCAAAATTGTGGGAGAAGAAGCATTTTGTAAATTGCCTTCTAAACGTTTTTATATGCCCCTCATTGAGCCAATTTTTGGCGGATCGCAGAAAAGTAACTTTTCAAAAGAGGACATTTAGAAAAAAATTGAAGACAATCCAACCAAAATCGTGGAAGAAGGGCTTTGAAAGTTGGCTAAAGAAAAATGCCTCCCCCCCCCCCCCCCCCCATTTGGCCAATTTCGGTGGATCGCAGGAAAAGTAACCTTTCAAGAGATGGCAGTCTGGTGAAAATTTATGCGACATTTGAAGGCATTCCGAGTAAAAGTTTGGAAAAAAACCTTTGGAAAATTGGTTACGAAAACATTTTAAAATGCCCCCCATATAGTCAATTTCTAGCTGATCGACAAAAAAGTAAATTTTCAAGAGAGAACCATCTAGGGAACAACCGTTCAAAATAAGAAAGAAACCCGATCAAAGTTGTTGAAGAAGCATTTTGAAAATTCGCTACTAATTATTTTTTTAAATGGCCATTTAGCCAATTTTCGATGGGTCCACAAACAAGAATGTCCAGGGACATTGTGACCAGCTGAGATCTAGTGAATCTATGAATAAGTTTGTCTGGTTGCCAAAAGGGGTAGTCACATTGTACAAGTTTGTCGAAGGACAAAGTCCCAGTTTACAAAAAGCGATAAGTCCAGCGTGCATGAACAAGGGAATTTCCCTAAAAAAATGGGCTTCAAAAGACGAGATGGCAAAGAGCTAGCTAAAAAATTATTTAGCAACGGACCCGAACATAGACCGATGAATACAAAGATTTGTTTCCCAGAAAACTGGGAAACACATCGTGTGTATCTCTAGTAGACTGGGTAGTCTACCAGAAATACCTTCGAACAACGTATCGAATTTGTATCCACACACGTGTACTGTTGACATGTACTGTCGGACATACACAATTAGTTCAAACAGCAGAAACGACTAGAAACGACCAAACATATGTGCCTTTTGAAAAGAAGAAAACGCCGCCTCTAAACCATTATTTCTTAAGTTTTAATGTTTTGGTATGTATTATTTCGCGGGGTTTGCATTTTCGACCAGTGCGCATGTTTATTTAACTTGCGTTGGTGTGCGGTTTGCATTTCGGAAAAATGTGCACGTTTATTTAAGTTGCTGTTATGCTCTGATCGCATTTCGGACTAATGCGCATGTTTATTTAGCTTACGTTGATGTGCGGTTGTTTATTTAATATGCGTTGCTGCGTATGTTTACTTAACGTGCCATGATGCGCCGTTCGCATTTCATACCAGTGAGCATGTTTACTTAACTTAAGTTGATGAGCCGTTCGCCTTCGGACCAGTGCGCATGTTTATTTAGCTTACGTTGATGTGCGTTTGACTTTTCGGATGTTTACTTAATTTGCATTGATGCGCGGTTCTTATTTTAGTGCACATGTTTATTTAACTTCAGTCGATGCGCGGTTCGTATTTCGGATCAATGCGCATGTTTACTCAATTTCCGTTGATGAGCGGTTCGCAATTCGGACCAGTGGGCATATTTATTCAGCTTGCGTTGATGCGCTGTTCACATTTCGGACCACTGCGCATGTTTATTTAACTGGCGGTGATCAGCGTTTCGTATTTTAGACCAGTGCGCATGTTTATTTAACTTGCGTTGATGCGCGGTTCGTATTTCGGACCAGTGTGCATGTTTATTTAATTTGCGTTGTTGTGCAGTTATTATTTCCGACCATTGCGCATGTTTATTTAACTTGCATTGACGCGCAGTTGGGATTTTGGACCAGTGCGCATATTTAGTTAACTTGCGTCGATTTGCGGTTCGATTTCGAACCAGTGCGTATGTTTGCCAAACTTGCGTCGATGCGCGGTCCGCATTTCGGACCAATGCGCATGTTTATTCAACTTACAAGTTTTGGCGGATCGCCCAAAAAATTTTTCAAGAGGGGCCTAACTGGAGAAGAATCGTATTGGAAAGGAATTCAATTAAAATTGTGAAAGAAGCATTTTCAAAATTAAACGCCAATAAATTAAAACATGGCCCCTATTTAGCCAATGTTTTGGCGGATCGAAAGAAACAGTAAGATTTCAAGAGAGCCCTACCTAAAAGACACTCGTGCGAAAGTTAAAGAAAATCTGATATCAAAACTGTTCGAGAAAAAGCATTTTGAAAATTGGCAACAAAAATTTTTAAATGCCTCCCCCCCCCCCCCCCAATTGTCCAAAATTGGAAAGGAAGCTGCCTCGTTGCCTGGGATTCCTACGTGACGTGGAACCCATCAATACCGTATTACCTTTCCTGCCCTTACAGCTTCGTCATGTTTTTCTACTAGGTCCAAGATTATAGGATTTGATAGTTTCAAGTTTTCTATTGATTCTAGTGCTGACATGGACTCAACGCAAAAGATAAAATTTTTCTAACGACCAATTTTGTCAATTTGCATGCCTAGCTGGAGGGCTCTGACTTCGACAGTGAAGATTGAAGACCCATCTTGGAGTCTGGTTTTCAAAATATTATTCTCTGTGACAATTGATGCCGCAGCTTTATCGTCAAGTTTAGAACCATCAGTATACATAAAGTGGTAGTCTTGGTAAACTTCCTAGAGTTCTGCGAACTTCGATATAAAATTTGAGAGGAATCCGGTCAAAACTGAAGGAGAAGAATCATTTTAAGTAAAAGTTTACACAAGTACATACAGACGACGGATGCCCTTCTATTGATGGGATAAGACCAGCCCGACACAGCCGGTCTAAACAGTAACTTTTCAAGAGAGGACCGCCTAGTAAAATTTTAGAGGAATCCGGTCAAAACTGAAGGCGAAGAATCATTTTAAGTAAAAGTTTACACAAGTACATACAGACGACGGATGCCCTTCTATTGATGGGATAAGACCAGCCCGACACAGTCGGTCTAAACAGTAGCTTTTCAAGAGAGGACCGCCTAGTGAACATTTATGCAAAATTTGGAGACGATCCGATCAAAATTGTAAGGTAAAAAAGCCCTTTAGAAAATTGGCTACCAAACAATTTTAGAAATGCCCCCTTTTCAGCCAATTTTTGGTGGATCGCCAAAAAATTTCACGAGTGGCCTAGCCAGTAAACGTCCGTACGAAATTTGACAGGAATGCGATCCAGATCGAAGGAGTAGAAGCATTCTGAAAATTGGCCCCCAAAAAATTTTAAATTGCTCCCCATTTAGCCAATTTTCTTTTGGACTGCCATAAAAAAACTACCTTTTCAACACAAGAAAATCTGGTGAACATTTATGTAAAATTAGAAGGTCAGCCGATCAAAAATGTGGAAGAAACAAGATTGTCCATAGCCAATGCCCCAGCTCACGAATGCTGATGGCAAGATTTATGACACACAAGTATAACCTGTAACCCATATTTCAAGACAGAAAGGGTGCCGTCAGTCAAGATTTTAATGGAAAAATGGTTTATCACGAATAAAGTAATAGTCACGTGTTTCGGCCAATGTTTTTCGAATTCCATCAAATTCCATCAAAATTTTAGGACGTTTCCATTTAAATCGTTGGAGGAAATAAAAATTGTTTTTGGGCAAATATTTACACCAATGTTATTCGAATCACGAAAAAAGATGTAAGAGCCGGTGGGCACCAAAGCTTGCCAGCTTTTATCAGAATTTTTAGAGATTAAGGTCAATAATGTTTTTATCGAATCACAGAAAAGGTTATAGCTAGATAGGTACTAATTTCCACTTCCATAATTTTAAGAGGGTACCATTATATTCCCAGGGCTTTGCCGAGCTGGCGGGATGGCGGGATTCCCGCCTGAAAAAAATGAATCCCGCCAAAAAATCAGACTCAGGCGGGTACTGCCCGCCATAAAGTTTTGAATCCCCCCAAAATTTTATTTACTGACGGGCGTTGTTTTTTGTTTGTTTGTTTTTGTGTCGATATTTTTTTACTGTACGCGAGTTTACTTAAGAGGAAATTTTTTTGCATTGCTTTCATATGGTGGTCATGGAATAGCACATCAAGTAAGCAAATGTGTTGCCATGTACGCATATAACATGTATGCATTTTAGTCTCGTTATAATCCCGCCACTTTTTTATGAAGATCCCGCCAATTTTCAAGGGCCTGGCGGGCGGCCCGCCATTTCTGAGAGGACTCGGCAAAGCCCTGTATTCCTAGCGTTAGTAACCGTGTAAGTAAGAATTGGTTTTTCGCCAACATTTCCGTAATTTTTACGAATTACGCAAAACCGTAATAACCAGGTAAGTACCAATGACTTCCAAGATAGTAAGGCCATTTCTGTGGTGTGAGTTAAGATTTTGCTGATTTTTGTTTCGTTTTTCGCCAATATTCCCACCAATATTTGGCCAATCACCAAAAAATTAATGGACAGGTATCAATAAATCCTGTTCCTGTACGTAAATTTTCAAGCCAATAAGGCTAGTTTTCTAAAGTTGGTTGAGATTTAACGAAAATAGTTTTATCGCCAATATTTCCGCCAATTTTTGGCGAATAGCCAGGTGGACACTTATGTGCATGTTTCCATTGAAACCATGGGATGATATACGTTTTAATTGCGTTTTGACTAAAATTTCTGCAATTTAGGACGAATTACCAAAAAAAGTAATAGCTAGGAAGGCAGTAATATGCGCCACTATTACAAAAAACATACAAGCCAAAAAGGTTAACGTAAGTTAACATTTAAAAAAAACGCTATTTTGCCAATATTTGTGCCAATTTTGGGGGAATTACATAGAAAACAGAGACAGAAACAATAGCAAAGTAGGTTCGCATATCTACTTCCCTAAATCAAAATATCAAGAAAGTAAGATTATGTAACTGGCGTTAGTTAAGGTTTTAGTAAGAAATGGGTTTTTTGCCAATATTTCCATCCAATTTTTCTGAATTACGAAAAACGGTAAAAGCCAGGTAAGTACCAATGAAGGCTATCTTTATCTAAAACTGGAAGACAGCAACAGCCAATTAGATAGTAGTGTCTGCTACTGTTACTTAAAATTATAATGCAATGATCTTATCACCAATCACCAAAAAAGGTTATGGCCAGTAAGGTTGCATTGATTGCTGTTTTCCCTTAAAATTTTGAAGACAGTAAGACTATTTTCCTAGAGTTAAGATTTTACTGATGTTTTTTAGTTTTTCGCCAAAATTTTTGCCCAATCACAACGCACTGTAACAGCCAGCTAGATAGTTAGTGTTTGCTACTGTTACTGAAAATTACAATACAAATAATTTATCTTTCAAAACTGTAACAACAGGAAGCTATGAAGCCTCCTACCTTTCATTAAAATAGTCAGACTATTTTCATGGAGTTTGTCAAGCTTTCACTGAAAACGTTTTTGGTTTTTCACCAAAATTTCCATCAACTTTAGGCCAATCACTAATAAAAAGTAAAAACCAGGTAGGTAACAACGCCTGCTACCTTCACCTAAAATTTCAAGACAGTAAGACTATTTTGCTACAGTTACTGAAGATTTAACAAAAAACAATTAGGTTTTTCGCCAAAATATTTCCGCCAATTTTTGGCGAATCGCCAAACAAGTACCAGACAGGTGGATATCTACGCACCGTACCCCTCCCCCTCCCCACAAAAATTGTAGAATATTTCCATGAAAACCCAAGAGATACGTTTTAGACAAAATTGGTTTTTGGCCAATATCTCCGCCAATTTTTGGCGAACTGCCAAACAAAGTAATAACCACTTACGTAGTAAGGTGTGCTACTGTTACTTAAAATTACAAGGCTATGAGGCTTTTTATTTTCGCAAAAATTAACGATGATTTTTTGGCCAATCATTACAAAAAAGTGGCCAAATAGGTAAAATTACTTGCTACTGTTGCTTAAAATTGTGAGACAGTAAGACTATTTTCCTGAAGTTGAGGACTTCATGAATTTTTTTTTTTTCAGTTTTTCGACAAACTTTTCGCAAATTTTTTGACCAATCACCACAAATTGTAACAGCTAGGTAGGGAGGAAGGCCTGCTACCTTGTCTTAAAATTTCAAGACCGTAAGACTATTTTTATGGAGAAATTTATACTGAAAATTATCTGGTTTTTCTCCGAAATTTCCGCCAATTTTATGGCCAGTTACGAAAATACTAACAGCCAGGTATATAGCAATGTTTCGTGCATTTAACTAAAGTTTCAAGACATTAATACTAGTTTCCTTGAGTTATTTCAAATTTTACTGAAAAGTTTGTTGTTCGCAAAAATCACCAAAACAAACAAAAAAAACAAAAAAAAAAAAAAAACAAAAACAAAAAAAAAAAAAAAAGAAAGAAAGAAAAGAAAGAAACAACTACGCAGGTAGTAACGCTTGCTACTCTCACTTACAATTTCACGAAAGTAACACTATTTTACTGGAGTTCATTAAGATTTTAGTTTTTGGAGGAGAGTGGGGAGGAGGTGGGGGGGGGGGGGTTTCGCCAAAATTTTTGCTGAATTTTTTGCCGAAAAAAGTAACAGCCAGGCAGATAGTAACGCTTGCTATCTCTACTTAAAGTTTCAAGACAGTAATATTATTTTCCTTGAGTTATTCAAGATTTTATTGAAAAGTTTCTAGTTTTTCGCCAAACTGTTCGCCAGTTTTTCGGCCAATCACGAAAAAAGTAACAGTGAGGTAGTTAAAAATGCGTGCTGCCTTCAACTTTCAAGTCACTAAGACTATTTTCCAGCAGTTATTTAAGGTTTTACTGAAAATTTTTTGGTTCTTCGTCAATTTTTGGCCAATCACCAAAAGGAGTAATAGCCAGATAGGTAGTGACGCTTGCTACTCTCACTTAAAATCTGAAGACAGTAAGACTATTTTCCTGGAGATAGTTAAGATCATACAAAAAAAGTTGTTTTTTCACCAAAATTTTCCCAATTCTTGGTGAAGCACCAAAAACAGTACTGATCAGGTAGGTAGTAACACCTGCTACCTTCACCTAAATTTCAAGACAGTAAAATTATTTTCTAGCAGTAAGGTATGATTTTACTGATAAAGTGTTGGTTTTTCGCCAATTTTTGGCCAATCACCAAAACTAATAATCGCCAGATAGGTACTGACACTTGCTACTCTCACTTAAAATTTCAAGACAGCAAAATTACTTTCCTGGAAGTAAAGATTTTACCAAAAAATTTGGTTTGTCGCCAATATTTTCGCCAATTTTTGGCGAATGGCCAAAACAAATAGCCAGGAGAACAAAATTTGGAAAGGAATCCGATCGAAATTATATGACAAGAAGCATTTTGAAATTAGAAAGCCAATAAGTTAAAAAAATGTCCCCATCTAGCCAAATGGATCGCCAAAAAGTAATATTTTGTAAAAAAAAAATTAAGAAAATCTTATCAAAATTGTGGGAGAAGCATTTTGAAAATTGACAACACAAAAACTTTGAATGCCCCTCCCCCCTCCCCCCATTTAGTCAATTTTGGCGGTTCGCCAAAAAAAGTAATTTTTCACGACAGGCCTACGTAAAAAACATTGGTATAAAATTTGAGATGAATCCGATCAAATTTGCAGGAGAAAAAGTATTTTAAGTAAACGTTCATATACGTATACACGCACATAAGGAACACAGATGCCCTTCTATTGAGTCGACTGGTCTAATTAGCCGGACCCCAAATAAAACATGTTCAAAACAAACGTTACTGACAGTACTGAAATTAATAAAACTAGACCGTTTTCGCCAATGAATAGTGAAAATGACACCTGGAGCCAAAAATAGGATAATTAAAATGTCACAATTATTGTAAAATCTTTGTAAAAAGTCATTCCAAAATGTAAGCTGCATCAAAACAGAGCTTTTTACATGGTTTCTCTCTGTAAACATTCTGACGTGCTCCGCCAAATCGCAAAATTAGACCTAGCTGTAAGTTGGTTTTGATTGGTGGCGACCACAGACTAACTTCTTTGACACGACGTTAAAGCTTTATTCGATTAATTAAAGCTTAATTAATGTCTTTGATGCAACGTGGAAAAATATCGGAAAATCGACGATTTATCCAGATGAAAAATCCAGATATATAAATAAAAATAAACAAGAACGTCCAGGGACACTGCAACCAGTCGAGCCCAACGCAAGCAGAGTAAACAACTTTACCATCTCATTGTTGTTTACAAAATCATAAATTCAGCTGTTGTATAAATAAAATATGACTGCACCAAATCTGTCGTTCTATTCTATTGCAAAGACAAAACTAGAACCTTATTTCGCTAGCGAAATGTTAAACACTTGACAAAAATTAAAACGCAAAAATACTTCCTTCAATGGGTTATTTCTTGAATAATATATTGCAAACAACACAGCTTGAATACGTCTTATAAGCCGAGTAGTGTTTGGTTTTTTTTTGTAGGCTTAAGGTTTTATTTACTGAGCAGGCATACGCCGTGTTATCTATTTACGCAGTGAGAGCTCGCACAAAGCTCAGCAACTGTGTTCTGTGATGTACGTTAAATGCACTGCATTTACTTGCAAAAATACACTCTTTTCACATGGCGTTTTAACAAAGAAAATGAAATCGAAATGAAAGACGAAAATAAAAAGTGAAGTGCACATGTTCAGATCTAGCTCTTCATAAGTCTCAAGTTTCATGGTCCTAGGGTCCATACTGTCAGAGAAGAAGACACAAAAAATCGGGAAAACTGTCAAGAAGAAAAAAAAGGACGAACAGCTGCTCGCACAAATTTATATAACTCTTGCAAGCCAAAGGCTTGTCAAGTGTTAATGACAGGAATTCACCACGACCAAAGCAACTGTCATATTTTTATAGATCAAATTTACTTTACAATGAAGGGAGACATAGCTTTCTCTCTCCTTATGGCTTTTAATTGTGGCCCGTCACTCAAACACAACTGACTTTAAGGATCAGGCCGGATCCAACTTTTCGTGAAGGGGGAAGGGAGGTTTCAACTTCTGACACCTTGATTTTAAAAATTTCAGAAAACCCAAAGCTTAACAGTTATTTTTGTCGAATTTAGGGGGGGGGGGGGAAGCGGTCGTGACCCCTCAACCCCCCCCCCCCCTGGATCCGCCACTGAGAAAGATTTTTTTCTTTGCGTCTCTTGCGTAATCGGCCCTTTTTGCAACACACACAACTATTGATCGACTCCGCAGGCTTAGCATACATAGGGACTACGATGCTAAAAATAGGTCATGGGGAAATCACAGCCTTCTTTTAACACTGCATTAAGACATGCATACACAACACGGCTTTTTCTGCAGATCCAATCCGGTCAAAAGTAACTCTGTGCGTGGAATGGATAAGGGGGTGGCGTGGGGGGCAGAGAAAGGAGGGGCGACAAAGAGATGTTAGATTCAACTACTGCCCCACAGATATTATAGTTATATGTAAAAATATATACCAAAATATACAAATTTCTGACAAGTTTCAAAATCCCGTCAATATCATTGCTCTTTTCGGCCGATTGCGAAAAAAGAAATTTTAGGGGAGAGGACCGTTTACAGATTCTATATAAAGAAAATCCAACCAAAACTGTAGGAGAAGATGCATTTTGAAAAAAGTTTTCAAAAATTTTCAAAGTGCCACCATTTCGGCCATTTTCGGCGAATCGCGAAAAAAGCAACTTTCCGTAGAAGACCATCTAGAGATTATACATGTTTGATATTAAGAAGATCCAACTAAAACTGTAGAAGGAGATGCATTTTAAATTCAGAGTTGTTTTACTATCATTTATACCAATTTCTGACAATTTTGTCCCGTTGTTTCGGCTTTTTTCGGCCGATCGCGAAAAAAAGCAATTTCCCGATAGAGGATCACCTAGGGATTGTATCTGTGTAATATCAAGAAGATCCAACCAAAACTGTAGGAGCAGATGCATTTTGAAAAAAAAAAGTTCACTAAAAGTCCCGTCAATTGGTCAATTTTGGTCAAATGCCAAAAATTGGTTTATGGCTGGAGAGGGACTTACCTTAAGGAACAATCGTGTGTAATATAAAAAAAGTCGCCCTGGTTGTTTTTGAGAAAACATTGTCTAACACACACATACACATACCGCCGACGGCGAAAAGTGATGAGTAAAGCCCTTCTTCGACAAAGTCGAAGCTGGACTAATAAGTCACAAACGATAGATATCTGGCAAACATAATATTCACAACTTTCACTCATTTATAATATGAATACAACTTAGTAGCAAGTGTGGAGCTGAGCATCCCCCAAATATACAAGATAAGCATCCCTACTGAGATATTTGTTGTTCGGCAAACGGCAAGATAAAAACAAAGCACACACATACAATAATTGCTCAATTATTGTGGACAGGTCAATATACTGCACTGATAGCTAACATAGAGTTACATGTGGGCTTCAATGACAAAATTTCAACGTCCATTTTTGCATAGAAAATGTTAATGAATTTCTAAAAAATTGAGGTGGACCATCTAGACATGCCATAGCATGCCTCTACCAAATTTGGTCGTCCTAGTCCTTACCGTCTGAGAGAAGTTCGTGTGACAAGTTTATGGCGGAAAAATAAAAGGAATCGTATTGAAACACCTTACCGAATCGTACGAAGTCAATAAACTATGGGAATAGAAAATCCCGAGGTGTAACTTGTTGTGTGCAGATTTGTTGGAAAATAAACTTTGTTTTTCCAGCCCGTTTTTTCTGACTCCCCTTCTTAATCAAATCCCAAAGATCAATGATCGACTGCCTATCCTGATAAATGTATTTAGTGCTGGATTATTGACCGACTAAGAGCATGCCTTATTTATCTTAACGCTATGGAGTATTAGCTCTAATTTACAATGACTCAATGGGGTCGTGTTAGTTAACACTTTGATGAGAAAAATTCTTGTTGAACTTCTTGTTGTAGTAGGAAGGCTTTACTTCAGTGCTGAGGAAGTTGAGTATTCGGTTGTTATTTGTGCTTCTAACAAGACTTTGGTAAAGTATACAACTTGTCACCCAGGATAAGCCAATAAATTCAGACAGGTAGTTCGCATACAATGATTCAGATGATGAATGAATGTGAAATTCGGTTTATATTTACACTGAAACAAAATACATAAGGAGATACATACAATCTTAATATTAACCATAACTTCCCTTTGCGTTCTTTTCTGAAAATGTAACTCATATAACCAAATAATAAACCTTCCATTCAACATTATTATTACACTTGGGGATTTTCAATCCCCTAGTTTATTGAAATCGTACGACTCGGTAAGGTGCTTCCGTATGTTTCCTTTTTTCGCCAAAACCTTGTCACGCGACCTCCTCTGAGACGGCTAGGGGTAGGAAGACCAAAGTTGGCAGAGACATAATACAGCATGTGTATTTGGTCCAGCTGAATTTTTATAAAAATTCATTAACATTTAATATGCAAAAATGGACATTAAAAATTTGCCATTCACGCCCGTTATAAGGCTGGCAAACGCTTTGCTTTCGCAGTTAAAGGAACTTATGCTATCAGCATAGGCGCATTGATCGCCCCACTCTCAATAATGAGAGCGATTGTAGTATGTGTGTGTAAGCTGAATTAAAACGCAACTATCGCACGTGACTCACTATGGGGGATGCAGTGCACAACTAACTGATCATTGCTGTGTTAGCTTTCAGATCGTTCACACGCAAAAATAGAAATAGCCATATTTTAAGCTTGTTGAGCGGTGTGCAAATGGGTATAAGTCTGTAGTTTTTCTCGAAATTTCTGCCCTTTTTTCCCTTTTTTTCTTCTCTTTTTTCAGAAAAGTCCTCCTACGATATTTGACGGAGGACGATGAAATTTGGCACAGAGATACAGGGTGATGAGATGTCGTCAAATCCGCAATTTTTTTTACCTTGACCTTGAAGGTAAAATTCAAATTGAGGTCAAAGTTTTATTTACCCCAAAACGGTTTCCAGAAAACTCCTCCTACAGAAGAAGTTGACTACTATCTCGAAAACGGTTAGAGATTTTGAGCTTATTTTCGACCCTTTGGGCCTAAAAGACTACATGTAAGAGGTACCTCGGTGACTTGACAACCTCATTCAAGGTGACGGTGAAAAACCACTGTCTTGAAAACGGGTAGATATAAACCTATTCTGAGGTTATTTCGACCCTTTCAGCCTAAAAAGCGTTATGTAAGAGTTCCTCGGTGATCTTGACCATTTCCGTCACGGTTAAAGTGACGGTTGAAGTTTTAAAAAATGGTTAGAGGTATTGCGACTTTAAGCTTATTTTCGACCGTTTGGGCCTAAAAGAGAAGACAAGGGAAGAGGTAACTTCACCTCCTCGTTCATGGTCAGTTTTGAATTTTCAGAGTTCAGAATCGTATTTTTTGTGACCCCAAGTGTAATTTTCGCTACTCGGTAGCGAAAACGGTCTAGTTCTTTATTCACTTTGCATGAATGTAACCAAAGAAAAATACCCTATATTTTGTTTTTTTAACTTAAAAATGAAATTGCAGTTTTTTTCTCGTCGTTTAACTGTTTTACCAACTGTCAAATCTGGAAATCTGTTCATAACTTGAGACTCACTCTAATGTTTTCAGTGTTCAGTATCTAATAGCATATTACGAAATTTAGAGATTAATTAATTCACTACAGCATAACAAAACAAATCTTTTCCGTTAAACTGGTTTTCGTCCAGTTTATAGAGAATTTTCCGGAAAAGACAACCTTGGAAGCTTTCTATTTTGGATAAGTGTAAGGTTTGCAGTATTTATTACGGTTCTTATGCCAAACCTCGATGGGTTAGGGGGGGCATGTTTTGACCGACCGCCTATCCTTTCGGGAGTTATGTTGTCCTTGTGAATAGGATTTCACCAAGACCTTCAACGGTTTTTTATGAACTCGATTAGAATGTTCATATAGATGACCAATCAAGCTGGCCAGTTATCTTGATCGGTCATTCCTTGAGAGGTCATTCGCTGCATTTTTGTAAAGTTACTTTCAGACGTAGGTTTTCTGCGTGTTGCAAACAAGATTCTTGCAAAGTCTGTGAACAGATTTCAAAGCGTATCATATGGATGACCTTCGCAAATTTTGATGACCTTGAGTTGGAATTCAAGGTTACTGTTGTTCATTTTCAACACCAGTATATGTGTGGGTCATATGCATCTTGTGAATGATTTCAGCAAAGTAATTTTTTATGGAACTGGATGTGAATGTACTTATAGATAACACTTCAGGCTGATTAGATTTCGGTTGCTTCTCACGACTTCTAAAGTTCGTAGCTGAATTTTGAGTTTTTACTTTTCACGCATTCGTATATATACGTCTTATATTGTGAACAAAATTTAACCATAGCATGTGAATCGATTTTGAAGAAACTAAATGATCGCTCGAGTATACTGCTGGCTTTTAAACTTTTGCCTTTAACAGTGTTGTTTGTGAGAGACGGGTGCAGTGTCAAGTGTCAGTTTGGTTGGCATTTTACCACTGGACCTTGACTTTCAGTTGTAACCTAGTGTCACACGTTCCATGATAACACAATTCCACTGCATGTTTGTGCATGTATGGATGACCTCTTAAACCGACAAGATTTTGGTGTCCTTGAAACTACATTCAAAGTAATCAGTGGTGTTAAGAATTTTCACTCTTAACACTGGTAAAACTTTGTTGTTTGTAGTATTTATATTAATGACCTCCGAATGAAAGACTGATTTTGATGACATTTTGGCCACTAAATTAACTATTAGACGTTGAACCTCAAATTCTAACAGCTAGTTAGTTTTAACATCTGTTTAACGACACGACCGAACCTTAGCCGGCTACATTGTGTCAGTGTATGTTAATGACTAGAAAAAAGTAGTATCACAACTAAAATCCAGCGTAGACTCAAATCGTGTATAAAGATGTAAAATAAACACAACTTTTAGAAACAGAAGCTATGCTTATTTTTTTTATGTTTGAATAATATTCTTTACCGTTACTGTTGTGTTAATTATGACATCGCTCGGGGTTAATATGGCAATCTACTGATTTATCCAACTGTCAGTGCACTAGTGTTATGACATGTCTGGTATAGGTCAAAAATAAATGATAGAAGGAAGTAGAATTAAAACATTTTAGTGGTGTTTTAGCGTGTTATTGATTCTGAAATTTAATAATTACTCTTTCGGACCACCTCCAACTAGCTCGGGTCATCTCTAAATTCAGGTTTATTTACTGTCTATTTATTTTTGCATTTTTTTATTTGTGTGATTTTAGGTTTGCATCAGACATTCAACAGTTACAGGATAAACTTAAAAAGCATCTTCTACCACACTTATCTACGGATTCACCAAAATACTGCAATCACATGGCAAATCAATTCATCATATTACGTTCTATGATTGAAAAAGCAACCTTTCCTGCTTTGCACACTGCTGTTTGCAACGGAAATATAAAAGGCGTGGAATTAATACTTGAAAGCAAAAATGAAGATTTAAATCAAATTGGTTACGAATACACGCCTTTGGACTTAGCCATTATCTTTCAAAATGTAGCAATGGTAAAGCTACTTCTATTGCAGCCTGGCATTCAAGTTAACAAGCTGGATGGTCAAAATGGAAGCTCTCTATCGCTTGCAGCGCGACTACCTTCAGAGGAGATCGTTCAACTGCTACTTGACCACAAAGATACTGACGTCACATGTAAAAGTGACACGATTTCAGCATTTAACCGCGCGTGTGTGTACGGACATGAAGCCCACGTCACAACTTTGTTGAAATACAATATTGAAACAAATGGGACAGACGGGAATGGAGATACGGCGTCGCACTATGTTTGCAAATACGGTCACACTGAGGTTTTAAAAGTACTGATTGATGCAAAACGTTTTGATTGCACTCATAAAAACAAAAATAATAGGACATCAATTGAATATGCATGTGTGTATAATCAAATCAATATCTTGGAATACATTCTTCCTAAAGTTACAACTATAGTTTCCCAAATTTCAGATATAAATTCCACGCAGGGACAACAGTTTCTCTGTGATCTCATGAATATAGGCACAGAATATGGAAACTTTCAAATTGTTAACTGTTTGATTTCAAAAATAGATTGGAATAAACAACACGGTAAGCTTATAAAGTTTTTAGAAGTAGCTCTTAAAGGGGGCCATTTCATTACAACAACCATATTCTTAGCCATAATAAAAGAATATATTTGTGTATTTCCTATTTCAGACATTAAAAACTTATTTCTTTGTGCAGTAGATGTAAGACACAAACAAACAACGAGAGAATTGTATTCTCTGTGGCGGAACAAGCTATCGAAATGCAGTAAAAAACATGCAGACGATCATGTCGATCAGCTTCTTACATGTTTACAGGTCGACAGGGCCAAGTCGGAGAAAGATAAAACTCTTCTTCTTTTGTACAATGCAGTGTCTCTAGGAATAGCGGATCTTGTGTTATTTATATTAAGTCATACAACTGTACAACGGGTTGACGTCACAAACGAGATACATGGAAAAGGAATTAGTTTATATGAATTGTCAACAAAGCATCAGAAAATATTCGAACTATTGCAAGAAACGTTCAATATTCTAGAAAACAACGAAGAGTATCACACGTGGTACAAAGAGTTGAATTGCTATTCCTATAACGTAAAGGATGCGCCACTAGTACAGCAAAGGGACAAGACATACTTTCTGGCTAAAATAGACGACATAAGAGAGCGGATATCTGCAAATTCTAATAATCCTGAAAGGGGGGAAATTTGCACAGCTGTTGTGGAAATGATGGACGCATTTGCGCAAGAAATAAAAACGTTAGACCCTCTTTATCGCTTCAAACCAGTACTGGTAGGCAGCATGCAAGAAGGGTAAGACCAATATTTCCTAATGAATTTGATTTTACGCTGATATTCGAGGAGCTGCAAAATCTATTTCATGTCCAAAATGACAAATATGAACTTTCAAAATGCTTAATTGTAAAGAGAGAGGGTGTTCCAATAACTGGCAGTCTTGATTTGGTCACACTGTTCAAGCGTACGCGTATTTTATTCACAGAAGCAAAAGAAACTCTTATCAATGCAAGTACACTGAATCCACGCATTTATTTTGAAGCTGATTTCTATTTCATGCGCAAAGTACCCTGTATCAAAATCACTTGGAGGGGAGACTCATACAGAGATCTGAAAATTAAAATAGATATGGTGTATGCCTTTGAACATCATGATTCACTCTCTCCTTACCAGCTAACATGTGAGAAGTACACTTTCTATGCATTTTTTAAGCAATTCAGTAAAGTTGTCACCACTGGTGAAATGCTGCATTATGTTTCATTTGCTGATGCAGAACTGAAGCTGCTTCATTCTGCACCTGAACAGGCTAAACGGGCGCTGGAATTTTCCAAAAGCATGCGCTTGGCTTGTTTGTTTCCCAATGAAATTATAGAAAGCCTCCAAAATGAAGTCGAATTCATGGATGATTTAATAACTTCCTACATGCTGAAAAATTCCCTATTCTATTGTATGTTACAAACTGAAAAATCCATACTCGACATGGGCGTTTTGGAATGGGCACTTGCGGTTTACAAACACCTTCTGTTTAGGCTTGAGCGTGGAGTGTTTCCGAATTTATTTGGCATTCATCGAATTTTTCCATGGTATAACAAGCAGAGGGACGATATTTTTTTTTGTCCAGATCCATTGGATAAACTTGAAATAAATCGAAGAGCTTGTTGTTTAAAACGCCACAAAATGATATCTGTAACTAAATGGATATGCCAGATCCTTGAACAGTATTGTGAGAAACAAACCATGAAATTTAATCCTGAAAAAAGCAAGGAGGTTGCAATGGCAGGCATGGACTACGTCCCGCCACTTTCAGAAAAGATCACGGCGCCGTGATCATGTCAGGTCTACGTCTGAGCATCTAATGCTCAATCTGAAATATATCTGGAATTATCAAGTGGACATACAACTTGACCCTGGGCTCAAAATTTAAAATACCGCGCGTTTCGAGTGTACGGGCGGACGGAAATATACCATGGTATAAAGTAGAAATAAAGGTGATGCTGTTATTAAATCATTTAATCGTACGAGTACAATCGATCAAAATCGATTGAAAGATCGATTTATGGGTAAAACTGAAGTATATACCCAAAGTGACAAATAATTATTTATTTTTTTTTTACTTTTTAAAGTGCAGAGCAGTTAGTTACATGGTTTGATTGAAGGGAGAGGAGGTTATTTTTTGACGAATCATAAATCACTCCTGATTTTAAATGGATTGGAAACTAAATATTTTAGTTGTTACTTGTATTTGTTAGAGCATAACTTCTGAACAAATGTGCTGTCTTCGCGATTGTGATTAAAGATGAAAAGTAGCAGTTCGACTGCTCACGTCAGGATACCAATTATATATCTATATATGTTACAGGGAATCTGAATTTAGGGATTTCATGAAATCCCTAGTGGATTCGTGTAATAACTTGCTCAATCAATTTCGATGTTTTTAATGAGAATTTTCATGTTTGCAATTTAGTATTTTACCGAAATTAATAGTAGATTCTGAATTAATATACTCAAAGCACTCGATCGCCAAACTATCATTCATGAGATACTGCAGTACCTGAATTTAGCGATATTTTTTATCCTAGGTAACGTATGTCACAGTTCACGCCAAATTCTGTTATTTTGGATGGTAATGTAATAAATTCCAATTCCTTTCGATGTGAAAAGGGATAAAGAGTTTTGAAGAACCACTAAACAGCCTTCCTGAATGGATAAGTTTTCAAAATAGTTTTATTATCAATATGAGCTTATTCATTACACGAATTCCCTAGGGATTTCATGAAATCCCTAATTACACAGATTCCCTGTAACATATATATATATATATATATATATATATATATATATATATATATATATATATATATATATATATAAAATATATATATATATATATATATATATATAACACCGAATTATTTAAAATAAGAATTCTGAAACAAATAAGAAACCAGATATTTTCTGGTAGGCTGCTCCGGAATACACTACCAATAAATCGATTGGTATTGAAATCCAATTACTTTCATCCTTTCATCATTTTATGTTGCAGACTATACAAACAACTTATTTTCTTGCCTTAGAAATAGAAAATATGAAAAATTTGAAAATATAAATAAATTTTTAAAAGATTTAAATTTTATTAGGTTATTCAATACTGAACTACCGACATTTTAATACCCAAATGTAAATTCAATTTTTTAATATATTTACTTTCCTTTCGCCAAAAGATAAGAATTTACATTGCTCAACTTGTTTTCACCCTTTGGTATAAGAAAAAGGAAGTATTATTGATTTCTATGACATCTTAAGTTTGGCACGACACGTTTGGATAGAGACCTAGCCCAGTCTATTAGAGACCTCGGTCTTGCAAGAACAACGCGTACACATCATGGCTCCAACGGGTCAAAATGTAGGATACAAACAATAAAGCCTAGTTTTCGATCTAAATCAGCTGTTTTGTGTCATGGGGTAGAGAAACAGAATTTGATATATATTGATAGTTCTCTGGATACTAAACGTGAAAAATTGAAATGTGGCCTGATATCATAATGCAAGGTCAGTGAGAAACAAAACAAGCATTTTAAACGATCTTATTATAGAGCGCGACTTAGACCTCCTTTTTATCACTGAAACCTAGCTTGGACATGATGACGACCAGTTCTATCGCAATGGCTACCTTGACCTATCTTATCCACGATCAACAAAACGTGGCGGTGGTGTCGCGACCATTTATCGTTCGGACATACTGTTTAAACCTAACCCAATACAGCAACATAGCACTTTTGAACTGTTGGGAGCGGATATAACTGTGAGTAATCAGCGTATTCACTTGTATGCAGTATGTCGTCCTGACACATATGGCAAGAACGTTTCAAAATTTTATGATGAATTTGCAGAATTCCTTATTTCGACACTCGCTTCTTCTAAAACCCACAGCACCATGGTTGTCGGAGATTTTAATTTGCATCTGGATCGTTCTAATGATCAGGATATCATACGCTTCAATTCATTAATCTCTTCAAGTGACCTTTCTCAGATTGTGAGACTCCCAACACAAGCATATTCTAGATGCAGTTTTGGTGTCTGATAGCAATATTATGCCTACATCGACTGATGTGTACGACCTACAGATCTCTGATCACTATCTTATAATATACGATATTCAAATTGGTAAGCCTCTACGTTCTTCGAACACTATTTCCTACAGAAAATTAAAATCAGTTGACATTGAAAGTTTTAAAACGGATATCGCTTCTGTTTGTGTCGATAAGTGTGCTACAGTTGACGAAGCTGTCACTGTTTATAATGAATCTATACAGAACATTGTCGCAAAACATGCACCTACCACTAAAAACGTGTTTTAGTTCGCCCAAATACGCAGTGGTATACGGCAAATGTACGTCAAGCAAAAGTGATTCGACGCAGGCTAGAGCGCAAGGCCGCACGTTCTGGACTAGACTGTGATAAGGATAAATATAAAGCGCAATGCAAGCTCGTTAATTTCTTAACTGATGCGGCTAAAGCCCAGTTTCATTCAAACCAAGTTCTGGACGCTCAACATGACAATTGTTTAATGTGACGAAGTCAATTTTGAACTGGAATAAACCGTCGACGATCCCATCAAATGTTCCCAAGGATACAATGTCCAAAGTGTTCAATGATTTCTTCATGAACAAAATAATCAAAATACGTAGTGATATCTCGTTCTCCGAAAGAGTGACTTTAATGGATAATACACGTGAAAAAATCGGAGCAGCACCATTCGAAAACGCCTTGTCTACCTTCTCATTAGCTACAGAGGAAGAGATTAAGTGTCTAGTGATGTAAGCATCGCCCGCTACGTGCGATTTGGACCCTTTTCCTACTTGGTTATTGAAATCGTGTTGTGATGTTATAGTCCCAGTGCTCAATTTTTCCCTTTCTTATAGCACTGTTCCCATTTCGTTGAAAAATGCGCCTTTACGACCTCTGCTGAAAAAGGCTAGTTTAGATAAAGATGTTTTGAAAAATTTTAGACACGTGTCGAATTTGAGTTTCCTGTTAAAATTAATAGAGAGAGTTGTAGCCAAACGCATTACTGATCATATTATTTCTAAAAATTTGCATACAAAATATCACTCGGCCTACCGAATGTTTCACAGTATGGAAACGGCACTATTATGTGTAAAAAACGACATTATGCAATCTCTCAACAAGAAAATGGTAGCACTAGCAATGCTAGATCTAAGCGCTGCGTTTGACACTCTGGATCATAATATTTTATTTGCGCGATTTCAGTCACGTTTCTATATACAAGGGTCGGCACTGCTTTGGATTAAGTCATATCTATCAAACAGACATCAATCAGTTTTGATAAACGGTGTTCGCTCAGATGCAGCGGAGCTCAAGTTCGGCGTACCACAGGGATCGGTCTTAGGACCGATTCTCTTTACTCTCTATGTTAGTCCGCTGGCCGACATTGCCGATCAGCATAACGTTATTTCCCACTTTTATGCTGATGACAGTCAGTTGTACGTTGCCTTTCAACGCAACAATCCAGATTTGAGTTGACTATAAGTATGTGTTAAAAGTTTCAGTTCAGAGATGGCCAAAACTATGTTGAAACTGAATGATGACAAAACCGAACTCATTTTGATAGGTTCGAAGGAAAATCTCTCAGTTGTCTCATGTTTCCACCTTTGCTGGTGATTCAAATATTGAGTCTACCAGTAGTGTGAAAAATCTCGGTGTGACATTTGATCAGGAGATATCCATGAGGTCATTTGTTAACTCAAAAATTAAATGTGTGCTGTTCTATTTGCGAAATATTTCCCGAATTAGACGTTACCTGACACCTATGGCGGCCAAACTCATTCACACTTATGTTATTTCCAGGTTAGACTTTTCAAACAGTCTTCTGTATGGAATACCAAAATGCGAAATGCAGAATTTGCAAATTGTCGAAAATACAGCGGCCAGACTAATATATGACGCCCGGAGATGTGACCATCCGACACCGCTATTACGTGAACTCCATTGGCTTCCTATTTGCCAACGGATACGATATAAAGTTTTACTTTTTGTTTTTAAAGCCTTAAATGGGAGTGCGGCAGTATATATTAGTGATCTCTTATCTGTTTATAGACCTACCAGAATCCTTCGTTCACAAAATAGTTTTTTACTCGTAGAGCACAAAACTCGGAATTCGTATGGTGATAGAGCATTTATGAACTATGCTCCGCGGGAATGGAACGCCCTTCCTATCTCTGTCAGATCAAATGACACTCTAGCTGCTTTTAAAAGAGCGCTTAAGACGCATCTTCTTATTCAATATTACAACAATTAAACAGGTGAGTGATTATTCCATCAGTATTAAATTAAACATTATTAGTTTCGTGCCAAAATGTTTATTTTAGGTTATCTTTGTTGAGTTATATTTTATTGTAATATTAAGATGTTATACTGTTGTGATTTGTATATTTTTACTCTTTGTAATGCGCTTTGAGCTTCAATTAGATAAAGCGCAATAGAAACTGATCATAAAAATAATAATAAATTATCGGTAGTCTATTCCGGAATAGTCTACCAAAAATATCTTGTTTCCTTTTTCCTTCAGAATTCTTATTTTAAATAATATGGTGTTATATATACATATATATATATATATATATATATATATATATATATATATATATATATATATATATATATATATATATATATATATCTAAAGCCCGCATAACGGAGACAATTCGTGAAAATATTTTTAGCTCTTAAGTAGACCCAAAAATAAAGGGGACCAAAAGTAGGTCTCCTTTATTTTTGGGCTTCAAAAAAAAAAAAAAAGTATTAAAAAGACGATTACAATAAAATCGTAGTCTGATACCATAAACTATACGTCAATATCTATTTATTAACGGTAAAATCTATTTTGTAAATTAAATGACGAAATTTTAAATAAATTCTCAACTGTCTTCCTTGTTTATTTTATAAATGTAAGAAAGCACTCTTACAGAGACCATTTTAATTAGCGTGTAAATGACAAAATCGAGTGTTTATTATACCAGAATTTTTTCACATCATCCGACGCAGCAAAAAATACAGAACATCAAAAAATATATATATCTGTGTGTGTGTGTGTAAAGTTTCTAAATACTGGGCTTATAGATTCTGAGGACTTGTCTGAACAAAACTCAAGCGTCTCACTAGATAATGTGGAAAATTTTACTCACTTTTGACAACTGCCGATTATTATTATTATTATTATTATTATTATTATTATTTTGTTTTTATTTGTGATGACTTGATTTGATATTGTTAATAATAATGTTTTGTTTTTCCTTTTTTTCATTATATATCTGGAATGAAAGGTTTTGTAACCAAGTCAATTGGCTTTGAGCACCACAAGAATTTAACTTATCATAATATTTCTTTCTTGCAATACTTGAATACTTCTTGCCGTGTGCTTCATGCTATTCACACTCCATTGTTTGGCAGCATGTACCATGTAACTTTTTCCTGTCACTCATATAGCTTCTTACATTATGGTGGCCATCTTTCATGCGGCCATTGCTTAAACTCAAACTATATCCAAATGCAAAAAAGAACCATAAGATGTATGCATGCAACAGAAGTAAAGGGCAAAGTTAAGTCGTGACCTTGAATGGCATCACGAGGTCACCGAAATCTTTTCAGCCCGACAGGTCATCCATATGAACAGTAACACTGAGCTTAATTAAAATCCGTTCAAAATTCAAAGCAGAATCGTGTTCATAAGACCTACCCTTAAAACAGTGTCGAAGGTAAATATTTAAGTCTATCCGTGACCTTGAATAATGACTCAGGGTCACCAAAAGGTTGGCTTCTCTCGGATAATTAAATCTATGCAACTGTCTCACTCTAATCATCAAAACAACATAGTTTAATTCTTAATATATTCTTATTATTATTTTATCAATATTATTTATGATTTTACATATTGTTTACATTGAACTGTCATGACAGAGCAATCACGCTTATATTTTTTCGTGTTATTATTGTTACATATCTTACAGGAATGGAAATATAATATTATTGCTGTGGTTGTTTTTTCATTACAATAATGATTCCGCTATTATTATTATTATTATTATTTACTTTGAATTGCTATGACCACGCAACTGTGCATTGATGCGGCTAATATTACTCTTGTCTTCTCAATATCACAATATATCTCAAAGGAAATGATTAATGTGTATATGTGTATAATTACACATACCCAATAAGGTCAAGTGGCAATACATACAAGAACTGAACTTAACATTAATATTTTAAGTCAAGACGTAAACGTGAATAACCTCAAGGTCACCAAATTTACATACACACGCACGCACACACTTCTCTCAGTATCAATCGTGGCATGCGAATAGACTTGCATCTACACGGGTGCGGCCATCAACTCAATGTGCAGGTATTGTTATCTGTTATCTGAAAAGTTGTCCAAGAGTAAAATGTAGCTAAAAACGAAGGGGCATTAATATCTCATAATATAAATACAAGAAGACCTGTCATCAAGCCACCAGTCGCTGATGAACATACTTTATTCTTTTTCCTTTTCAGACAACACAGAAGAAAAGAGGGCTGTTACTGAGCTGTACAAAACAATTCAAAATTACAAGCCATCGTAGAGAGCAAAGTCCCCCACCGGAATCGAAAATCTAAAGCTAAAGTCCGCCCTCCGGGCATGGAGCCCCGGTTGGGGGCTTATAAAAGAACCAGTTTGCTCAAGCACTTGGTTACTCTGTGTTGTTCCTTTTATTTCTTCGCGTATGATCCGTATAGTCCGAACAGCAAGCTCGAGTCATGACAGCATCCATGTTGCTGATAACACTTCCATTTTTTTCACACATGACATACTGCTGCTGCTTATGGTTATTTCATCCATATACCAACAATGTATGTATATTTTTATTGAAATAGCAGAGCACGTGAATGTAATGCGATTCGTTTCATCACAAAATGTCCATCTTCTATCAATTATGCGCTGCTCCATATCAGACCAGTTCTCAATGCAGACCAATTGAATTTAAATGAACCTTCTTTTGCCTTCTCAGTCAGTTCTCCATAACGGCCTGTTTGGATACAGGTACCGATGCCAAAAGAAATATCAGTAAAATATTTTGTATTTTCTGTAATCAGAATTCTAAGGATTAACACACTAAGTCCAGTAGCCATGACTTAAAATTGTTTTCTTTGGTGTTCAAATGCATTTTGCCTTTGCTTCTTGCGGCTGGTTGAAATATACCTTCCTCACATTGCAACATTTATGTTGCATCATTGTTTCTCCTCATTTATTCACAATTTTCACTTTCTCTTTCATGACCTGTTCATTTAGATCAGTCACTCTATCTATGGGTTGCATGAAGGATCTGGCTGGGCGGTGAAATATCCACACGTGCAACAAGAATTCTATCCCGATTCGTGCTTACTGGCATGTTTTGTAATCCCACTGTTCATTTAGATCAGTCACTGTATCCGTAGGTTGCATGGAGGATTTGGCTTGGAGTTGGAATATCCACACGTGTATCCAAAATTTTATCCCGATTAGTGTTTACTGGCATGTTTTGTAATCCCACTGCTAATGAAAGGTTTGGTCCAGCTTGGTTAAGACCGTTCTTATTAAAATTCCTGTCTGGTCTAAGAAAATCATATTTCTAGGAAGCTGTCTGAAATCTAGGATAAATTTCCAACACATTGCTCCCAAATCCTCTTCTTTACCGTATTAAATTACGGTTGCATGCTGTCTGGGATTTCTGAAAGTGACATAAAAACAGATCATTCCATTTCTCTATCTCCAACAAGTTTATTAACTAATCCCATGTCACTATCATTCCACGTGCTCAATTTTTTCGATTTTACACTCAAACAGTCAAACCGCGCGTGAAACTACCCTATCTGCTCTAGTTTTCACAAGTTTTTATTATTCCATACAGGTAGTATTTTGCCTTTCATGACTGCTTTGTGATGATAAACGCTAATATTTGAAATGAGAAACATCGACGAATTTATCAATCTTTAGACCAGTGCGCAGTAGCTGTTCCCAGGACATAAGCATGTGGACAGTGCGATTTTATGCAACATGCTGCGCGCATATATGTTACCTCAGCGCAATAAGTTACAGGACTGTTACGTACCACTGTGGTGCAAGGTTTTCACTGATGTTCTAAATATTAAACTGAAAAGGTGGGAGAGGTAAATTAAGTAGAAATTAGGGGTTTCTTTACCTATTTTTGTTTGTGGACCACAGTACAACGTCACCAACCAACATGTAAAAGAACAGGCAAAAACGCTTGTAACTATAACCTTTTAAGTCCTTACAAGTTACAACTTGTGCAATAACGAAAAGAAAAAATGGTAACTACGGTAAACGAAAAGGTCAATTTGGCAACGAATCGCCCATTTGTAACACGGCCGAAACCAAGAAGTCACATCTTTGAAGTAGTACCTTTTGTTAGAATTGTGCGCAGGAATTGGTCCGCAGAAAGGTGAATTTTGAGCAAACCATTTAAATAACATACGCTACCCACTTCTTTTGGTAAAACATGGTTATCCTTCTCCCGCTTGGTAATTTGAGCGTATAGTTTAAATCCGGAAGTTATTATCGCTCATGAGGATGGATTGCTTCCCTTTCGCTTAGCAGAAAATATATAAAAATAATTGTTAAATATTTATAATTATCATAAACGTTTACCTCATAAGTGCTTGCAGTGGGGTGTCAAGTTTTACGTCAATTTAAAGCTTATGTATACATATATGCATACATGTGTATATAAATGTTGTTTGCCCACATATATGTTTTTAAGTCTATAAATAACTGTCTGTATGGCTTACACAATGCCTGCTTGGGGAAATTTGGGGGTCTTCAATATACTCTACCGCACATCAGCAGTTACGACGACAAGCGCAGAGACTTCTGTTCAGTTGTAAGTGGTGTGCACATAGCATAAGCCGCTAATCGTATACTCTCCTTTTTCAGCGGTTGGAGAAGGATATCTTTGTTGTTCCACCACCCGTTTTGGTACGGGGCCATATGGATTATCTTGCCAAACAACTGCTCGGGTGCTGTTTTGACGAGGGCAATACGGGGTGGTGCACCTGCCGGGGGCCATACAATATACTGGCCGCAGTAGATGCTTCTTGACTGAACCACAGGTCAAGTATGGAGCTGCTCGTTTTGCCTTTGGGTCCTGATGAAAAGGATAATGAAAGCGCAAAACAACTATCCGTTGTTCAAGCCAAGCAAAATTCACAAGTTATCCATTCAAGGCTCGCCGTTGTTCTAAGGAACCGGAAGAGAAGATCACTTTTTACTTATTTTTGTGTTGCATTTATGTGAAAAAAAAGAAGAGAGTGCCATAGCATGGCACCATTTCTTTAAAAATTTAAATTCACGCACTTTTGCACTGCATTTACAACAATGACGACTCAAATGGAAACAGCTTTTGGGGGACAACATACAATGTACTATTAAGAAACTAAAGTTAAAAAAGAAATAAAATAAAGTTGCATAATGTTACAACCTTGTGGTTTTATTTCACTGTTGTAAGTATTACGTCCAAAGTTACTGCGCCTTATACAGTAACCGTGTGGACAAATCTAAATACCTCTTAACGAACACTTGTTATGAGGCTGTGTAACTAATTGCAACTATAAATAAGGAGAGATAAAAAAGACTAAATTGTGCGTTCGAGTATGTTAATCCTGCAAGTTCGGATTGGCTCCGCATTACAACATGACAAGCAGAAAGATGGCCCTTGTTAAAATTTATAATGATTGTTTGAGCAAATGTTTTGACAATGTTGGACAAGTAACAAAAAAAAGCAATGTAAAACAGTTCTGTATTATTATTCAGGAAAGCAAACAAGTTGCGTTAATGAGGATGACAACATGAATGAAACCGGAAATCTCTTGTTATATGTAAAAGAACACAGAAATCACAGAGGTTATTTTATTTATAAATTAAAGGTATGACAGTAAAAATGTACTTTAGCATCTCCATTACAATTCATTTTAAGTTAAAATGTTAAAACAGGTTTTTATAAGAGGAAATACAACACCACCCAGAAGACGTGCAAAATGCCGTGAATATGGTGAAAAGGGAGAAAATGACAATGGCTCAGGTGGCACGGGCATATCCCCATATCGACGAGATGTTAAGCCCCTAAGGAGAAAAGGCACACCAGGTGGTTAACGAATAAGGAAGAGATGGCAGTAGTTGATTACGACCTCTACATGGCAAGCATTGAGGCACTGCTTCGTCGGAAAGATTTGCGGCAAACTGTGCAAGTAAGCATGTTAATAATGTCATATCTGTCCCTCCCCTCATTAGTGTCCTCTAATAAAAGTAGTAGATACTACCAAAATGACATTTAACGTGGAATATTTTATTTAAATAAGAAAAGATTATACATTTTTCACTTTCTTTTTTAAAACAACTATTGTTCATAAACAGGAAGGCGATATTCGAAGTAAGGACCATGTGACGAATGGTTCCATTGCTTTCTCCAGCGTCATCCTGAGCTCAAAGAAAGCAAACGTTACGCACGCACGCCTGCCCAAAGCAAAGCCATGACGATGAAGGTCGTTGATAAGCAATTAGCCACACTCGGTATTATTTAAATTCACATCACATACCGTGTCATAAAGAATGTAAGAGATATTAAAATGGCCAATACTGAACCATGTTGGGGTTTATTTTTAATTATTTTAACAAGTTAAAGTAATAACTCAATTGCAATTCAGTAATGATGTTTTGAAATGTTACAGAAAGAGGACTTAAAGAACTAGGCTTACTCAACAAACCGGGACAAATCTTTAACTGTGAAGAAACGGGGTTTTAAAAGAAGAGGCTATAAATACAGGAATAACAAGTAAGTATTTGTGAAACACGAGCAGGCCCCAACCGCCCCCAAACTCAAATGAGTATTGTTTTTTGTATTGTTCTTTAGATCCCTTTCAACTGCTATGGTCATATTGGGATCCCCCTGCCACATTATACTGAAATGGGGCATTCCAGCCTTCCTTTTAACCCTTACATGTGGAGTGCCTCACAGGGTAGCAAGGAGGAGTCCCAATTTTAAAGTCTTAGGTATGACCCGACCGGGGTTTGAACCCACGATCTTCCAGTCTCGAGGCGGACACTCTAACCACTAGGCCACCGAGGCTGGTCAAATGAGTATAAAGTCAATTTTTAAAACTGATCTTCAGGTTAAGCATTATAGGATTGAAGCAATAGGATACTCTAAATTAGGGGTCGGACAATGCTGTCTCCAACTATTAACCGATTCGACTGGAGATATAGCGTGTACAAACATATTTTTCTAAAACCCCATTTTGGTCGATTTGACCACTTCCGGATGACCGAATCTGACCAAAGTACCAAACGGCACATCTACATTTCGGGATCTTTCATTTGAGCCTACTCTCAATGTTCTACGACTAATAGCACCGAAGATATAGCGTGTATAAGCTTACTTCATGAAAACCCCAATTATCGCCAATTTTGTCATTTTGACCACTTCCGGATGACCGAATCTGATCAAAGTACCAAAAGGCACATCTACAGGTCGAGACCTTTTTTAAAGCTAACTATAAATGCTCTACGACCAATAGAACCGGAAATATGGCGTGTATTAAACAACTTTGTCCAAGGACAAAGACCCAGCTTACGGAAAGCAATAAGACCAATTCCAGCGTGCACGAGCAAGGGAATTTCCCTGAGAAATTGGGCTTCAAAAGATCAGACGGCAAAAGGCTAGCTCAACAATTAATTTAGCACCGGACCAGAACATAGACCGATAAATGTATACAAAGATTTCTTTCTCACAAAAATGGGAAACAGATTTTTTGTATCTCTGGTAGACTGGATAGTCTGCCATAGATACCTTCAAACAACGCTCGCATTTCGGACCAGTGCGCATATTTATGTAACTTGCCTCCATGCGCGGTTCTTATTCAGACAAGTGCGCACTGATGCGCGGCTCTCATTTTGGAACAGTGCACATGTTTATTTAACTTGCGTTGATGCGCGGTTCGCATTTCGGACCAACAAGCATGTTTATTTACCTCGTGTTGATGTGCGGTTCTTATTTCGAATCAGTGCGCATGTTTATTTACCTTGTGTTGATGTGCGGTTCTCATTTCGAACCAATGCGCATGTTTATTTAATTTGCGTCGATGCGCGGTTCTTATTTAAGACCAATGCGCATGTTTGTTTTACTTGCGTTGATGAGCGGTACTTATTTTGGACAAGTGGTCAAGTTTCCTTAGGTTGCCTTGATGCGCGGTTAGCATTTCGGACCAGTTTGAATGTTTAGTTAACTTGCGTTGATGCACGGTGCTTATTTTGGACCTGTGCATATGTTTATTTAACTTGCGTTGGTGCACGGTTTGCATTTCGGACCAGTGCGCATGTTTATTCAACTTGCGCTGATGAGCAGTTCGAATTTCAGACCACTGCGAATGTTTATCTAACTTGCGTTGGTGCGCAGTTCGAATTTCGGAGCAGTGCGCATGTTTATGTAACTTGCGTTGATACGCGGTGCTTATTTAGGACGAGTGCAAATGTTAATTTAACTTGCGTTGGCGCGTAGTTCGCATTTCGAACCACTGCGCATGTTTATTTTACGTGCGTCGATGCGCGGTTCTTATTTCAGGCCAATGCGCACATTTCTTTAATTTGTGTTGATGTGCGGTTCTTATTCTGGACCAGTGCGCACGTTTTTTTTTAAATTCTTCCATGTGCAGCTCTTATTTTGAATAGTGCGCATGTTATTTAAGTTGCGTTAATGCGCAGTTCGTATATCGAACCAGTGCGCATGTTTATTTAACTTGCATTGATGCACGGTGCTTATTTGGGTCCAGTGTGCTGGCTTATTTAGTTTGTGTTGATGTGCGGTTCGCATTTCGGACCAGTGAGCATGTTTCTTTAACTTGTGTTGATGCGTGGTTCGCATTTTGGACCAGTGCGCATATTTATTTAACTTGTGTCGATGCGTGGTACTTATTTTGGACCAGTGCAAATGTTATCTTAACTTGCGCTGATGTGCGGTTCGCATTTCGGACCAGTGTGCATGTTTATTTAACTTGCGTTGACACACGATTTGCATTTCCGACCAATACGCACGTTTATTTAAGTCCCGTCGATGCCCGACTCTCACGTATATTCCACTTGTGTCGATTCGTGGTTCTTTCTTCGAACCACTGAGCATATTTATGTTACTTGCGTTGATGCGCGGTTCTCATTTCGGACCACTGCGCATGTCTGTTCAACTTGCGTCGATGCGTGGTTCTTCTTTCGGACAAGTGCGCATGTTTGTTTAACTTGCCTTCATGTACGGTGCTTATTTTGGACCAGTTCGCATGTTTTCTTCACTTCCGTCGATGCGCAGCTCGCATTTCGGGCCATTGCGCATGTTTACTTAACTTGTGTTGATGCGTGGTTCTCATTTCAAACCACTGCGCATGTTTCTTTGAGTTGCGTTGATGCGCGGTTCTTTTTTTCGGACCTGTTCGCATGTTTGTTTATCTTCCGTCGATGCGCGGCTCACATTTCGGACCAATGCGCACGTTTATTTAACTTGCATCGATGCGCAGTGCTTATTTTGGATTATTACGCATGTTTATGTAACTTCGGTCGATGCGCGGTTGTTAAATCTGACTACTGCGCAAGTTCATTTAACTTGCGTTTATGCGCTGTAGGAGGAGATTCATTTAATTTTTTTTCAAAATTCCGAAAAAATTCAAAGGTTTTTCAATTCACTCAAAAAGCACAAGCCGCATTGATGACCTCCTAGAGACGGCTCATATCAAAAATAAATGAAATCTGAGAAAAACTGTAACAGGAAATGCACTTTGAATTTTTTCTTCAAAAATTCCCTGATCGACTCAAAAAGTATAGGCCGTATTCGCGACACCCTAAGCATGCCTCAGCCCCAAAATACATGGTGTCTGATCAAAACTGTAGGAGAAGATGCATTTTGAATCAAAAATCCCCCCCCCCCAATAAAAAATTACCAAGTCGAGTCAAATAGCACAGGCCCGACCCACCTAAGGATGATTCATACCAAAAATAAATGAAATCGGATAAAAAATTCAGTAGGAAATGCATTTTGAATTATTTTTGAAATTTTTGCTTCAAAAATTCCCCAAAAATACAAAAATTGTCCGATAGACTAAAAAAGCACAATGCGCGACCCTTCACTGGTGCCTCATACCAAAAATAAATGACATCGGGTCAAAAATGTAGGAGGAGATACATTTTAAATTTTTTCTCCAAAAATTTTCCAAAAAATTCAAAAATCACCCGATCGACTGGAAAAGCACAAGCCGTACGCATAGCCCCTCAAGGATGCCTCACACCACAAATAAATGACATCGGATCAAAATTGTAGGAGGAGATGCATTTTAACATTTTTTTCTTCAAAAATTCGCCAAAAATGCAAAAATAAACCCGATCGACTAAAATAGCAGTAGTCATATGCACGACCGCTTGGGAATGCCTCACACGAAAAATAAATGACGTCGACTTAAAATTGTAGGAGTAGATGCATTTTGAATTATTTTCGAAATTTTTTTTTTCAAAAATTCCCCAAAAATGCAAAAATTGTCCGATTGACTAAAAAGCACAAGCCGTATGCACGACCCTTTAGGGGTGTCTCATACCAAAAATAAATGACATCGGGTCAAAAATGTAGGAGATGCATTTTAAAATTTTTTTCTTCAAAAATTCGCCAAAAATTAAAAAATTACATGATCGACTAGAAAAGCACAAACCGTATGCACGACCCCTTAAGGATGCCTCACACCAAAAATAAATGACATTGGATCACAATTGTAGGAGGAGCTGCATTTTGAAACAGTTTACTAAATAAACAACTAACTAACTAACGGACGCCACCCGCAAACCGATAGGAATACCCCAGCTTACGTGTAACGTAAGCTGGGTTAAACAACGATGACGGAAAGACGGACGAACGCCCCAAACCTATAGGCCCCAATCCGAAGGGTTGAGGCCTAATAAATCATAGCTGACGAGGCAGGCCAGCGTATCAGAAACGTGTAAAACAACACTGTTAATCATTGTTTTAACCACATACAGAATTATCATGTTTAAATAAGAGTTGGCAATAACGCATCAATACTGTTGAGAATTACGATATTGAAAAGAGTTGTCACAAATTTTAATGGACTAAAATGAAAGCTGAAATACAGATAATTAAAATAACATTCTTTTTAGATAGCATCTTTGAACCACATCATTGCACTGACATGTGTGTCGGCAGAATGAAAGGTGTTGCCAAGCTATTTAGTGCACAAGCACAACTGGCCTGAGATGCCCCTAGATTCCAATCTGCCAAGCGATTGGATGTATGCCATATCTCCAAATGGTGAGAATTTTGCACTGTTTTTTTTTTTTTGTTATATATAGAGTTTCCTTTAATTAAAAATTTGTAATAATATTCTGTTCTGTTTATGCCAATAGCTGCAATGTCCTCTGTATTTTTTTAGTTTTTAACTGCCTTGTTCTTTTTTCTGTTTTAGAAAGACATGGCTACATAATACATTAAAACAGAAAAAGTATGCACAACTGACGGGAGTAAAGAAGCTTAAAGAGTTATATACGTGTCTATATCTAAAAAATTATATCATTAACTGTACACAGTATGTGGATTGACAGCCAATTTTTTCTGTTACAGAAAATCATGTTACATAAAATGTGGAAATATAATATTCCGCCCTTTCTAAACATAGTCCTACTACCAGTCAATGAATTTAGACAATTACCCGTTCTTTTCATTGTTTGCGGACGTACATAGTTAAAATGGAAACGTTGCATATTTTCTTTTATGCTGCCGTAGTGATCGATGGAGCCGCCGCACATGACGCAAATAACAACAAAATGCTGACACCTCTTAAATGAGTACCCGTTACCAGACCGAAACAATCAACTGATTACACGTTTCTTTATGTATAATTTAGTATAATAACACGCAAGAAATCTGTCCTTCTTAAGAATTGATAATATAACGGAATCCCAATAAATTTATACACTAATCTATTACGTGTGACATGTTTCATAACATAGTGTTTGCTCTATCGCTATTACGTTATCGCCCACAAGTTCATTTTTACCTTTAAACCAATTTCACCACGCTGACCTCATGGAACAAAGAAGTAATTGGGGAAATAACAAGTGTTAAGAAAAATATAGGAAGCTTTTACTATTGTGATTTTTGTAATTTTAATTTGCTGGTTTTTTATTCCAATGTAAAAATTCTAATTTTAAATGCGATTTTAAAAAATTTCCCGGATGCGTAGAAACAAGAAGCGTTAAAAATTAGTGCTGCTGTAAATGTTGTTAAATCTGAATTAAAAAATCTTTTTAAACCAAATTGTAAGAGCAAAATGAAATTAAAAAAAAAAACAATAAAAATAATAAAATAAAGAAAACTAAGTCAAATTACACTTTGGATTTTCCCAATAAAATACGCAATAATTGTGCTTTGCCTGCAAAATGACACGGTAAAAATGAAAGAAATGACAGACAGAATTCACCTCAATGTCAAATTAAATTTCAGTCGTTTTTTTGTAACCGTGTGCTGTGTTGAACGTTTATTAAGAGTTTTAACAAAGTTTTAAGTGGCAACTGCTTATGTGATAAGCTTTTATTTTCGAATCTGGCAACCCAAGATGGTTAAGTGGCGTTCGAGAACAGCTTGGAGTATGAACTACTTTATGGCATTTCTTCTATCATTACTTTTGTTTATATCAAATTCGCTTACAACTTATAAAAATTTTTCAAAACAATTTTCAGTTTCAATTTCTTTTATAAGCCAAATTATACTTTGGGTGTTTCGAATAAAATGCACAATAATTTTGAATTTCGACTGCCTGGGATATAGAAGAAATATAGCAAAGCAGTTAAGCAAAATCAATTAATAAAGCAAACACAATACAGCAAAATTTATTTTTAAAATAGCATACGTGTTGCTAAAAACACGATTGCTCTTTGGGGGAAGAGAAATTTCACTTAGGCAAAATCTCTCTATCATTTCCTTCATTTTTTATCCGGTTAGTTTGTATTTGAAATTCATAATTTTTGTGCAATTTATTCGAAACACCAGAAGTGTGATTACTAGCCTTATAGACAGGCCTTCAGGCCTAAGACCACAATTAATTTACTTATATGTTTCTTTATAGAATTTCGAAATCTGACGTCTTCTACAACATTGCTGGGAAATCAAGCTTTATTAAATCCTTCAAACTAACCCTTGAGAAGGCAAAAAACACCAAAATATTTGGGGGTTGACCATTGGATTTTTTGCTATCTCGCATCAAACAGGGGCACCCATGGATCTCGAAGTCGCTCGATAACATGAAAAAATTAGTGAACTTTGACGTCATATTTCTCAAAAACTATACGCTTGATTGCAAGGAGTTTAAGCATGCCTCTAGTACAACCCTTTGGGAACATAAGCATGCCACAAGTTTATAACTGATTGCCCGGAACAATCATAACATTATCGGAAAAGTACAGCTGCCATGCTAATAGTCTTCCTGTTATTGGGCAATGAAGGCGGAAGTAATTGTGGTCTTGTTCCTTATATGGGGCAATTATTTTTGAAATTCTTAATCAAAGTTATATTTTCTTAAACAATGCTGTATAGGAAATAAACTTGGGAAAAATGAGCCAAATCGAACGATGCGTAACAATTTCGCAGTGCATTTAAGATTGCTACCAAATTATGATAATTGGATTTTTGTCAAACAAAAAAAATAAAACTTGAAGGGTTGTAACTTTTTTATTTTGAAAGTTATTTTGTTTCCGTAACCAGTAATAGTTATTGTAAAGAGCATGTTACAGCACTTATATTTCCTTCATTTGAAATCTTGTACCTATGAGAAAAATTTTTGGACAAAAAATTTTTTTAATTTTTTTTTTTTATAAATTCCAAAATCTTTCAGTGGAATTTGTAAATAACAGAACAAAGTGTTAAAATGTGTAGTTTTGAAGCTGTAATATTTTCTTAAAGGACAGTTAAGGAATTGAGTACTCGCAATTAGTGGCGGCCTTTAAAAAGTAAATAAACTGAATGAGGACCTAATGGCCAATTTTGGGAGTTTTTGCACCTATTGAATATTTACCAATATATTTTTCCTTTTGCATGATTTCTAAATTTGGTAACTGTTGTTTTGCCGTGGTACTAAACATCATAAAACGGTCACACATTTTTTTACCTTGAACTACGTGTCTGGCAACAGAAATATCCAAGCTAAAAACGTAAAACAGTGAAAAAAATCAATATTTACCTCCTTTTTAAAAAATATATATATTTCTTACCAAAACCTGCCTATTTGTAGCCAGTTCATGACACATATAATAAAAGTTTAGTTTTTCAAATGATCAGGCTGAATAAACAGAAAAACATGCCCACATAAAACCAAAAATAAACCCCCCCCCCCCCCCAGAATCATCGATATTTGCAAAAAATCACATAAAATACATGGCTGTTTCACACTTTATTCAAACGGAAATGGCAATTTTAAGCTGTTCCTATGTAGGTTTGGAGCCATTCTACTTAAATATGGCGCTTTTAAAGCCTGATATTCAAATTATCAATAAAAATTACAATATTTCAAAAAATGACATCGTAAATCACACAAAATCTACATTTAAAACAAAAATTTAAGCAATATAATCAAAAGGCTTAGAAAGCAACAGTTTTCAATATTTTTGGGCCGATTCATGGCAGTTTGTGGAAAAATAAGACGAAACATCCTTCTATAGTCCTAGACCTCCCACTTTCATATATGCCATATCAGGGGCAATTATTTTTGAAATTCTTAATCAAAGTTATATTTTCTTAAACAATGCTGTATAGGAAATAAACTTGGGAAAAATGAGCCAAATCGAACGATGCGTAACAATTTCGCAGTGCATTTAAGATTGCTACCAAATTATGATAATTGGATTTTTGTCAAACAAAAAAAATAAAACTTGAAGGGTTGTAACTTTTTTATTTTGAAAGTTATTTTGTTTCCGTAACCAGTAATAGTTATTGTAAAGAGCATGTTACAGCACTTATATTTCCTTCATTTGAAATCTTGTACCTATGAGAAAAATTTTTGGACAAAAAATTTTTTAATTTTTTTTTTTTTATAAATTCCAAAATCTTTCAGTGGAATTTGTAAATAACAGAACAAAGTGTTAAAATGTGTAGTTTTGAAGCTGTAATATTTTCTTAAAGGACAGTAAAGGAATTGAGTACTCGCAATTAGTGGCGGCCTTTAAAAAGTAAATAAACTGAATGAGGACCTAATGGCCAATTTTGGGAGTTTTTGCACCTATTGAATATTTACCAATATATTTTTCCTTTTGCATGATTTCTAAATTTGGTAACTGTTGTTTTGCCGTGGTACTAAACATCATAAAACGGTCACACATTTTTTTACCTTGAACTACGTGTCTGGCAACAGAAATATCCAAGCTAAAAACGTAAAACAGTGAAAAAAATCAATATTTACCTCCTTTTTAAAAAATATTTTTATTTCTTACCAAAACCTGCCTATTTGTAGCCAGTTCATGACACATATAATAAAAGTTTAGTTTTTCAAATGATCAGGCTGAATAAACAGAAAAACATGCCCACATAAAACCAAAAATAAACCCCCCCCCCCCCAGAATCATCGATATTTGCAAAAAATCACATAAAATACATGGCTGTTTCACACTTTATTCAAACGGAAATGGCAATTTTAAGCTGTTCCTATGTAGGTTTGGAGCCATTCTACTTAAATATGGCGCTTTTAAAGCCTGATATTCAAATTATCAATAAAAATTACAATATTTCAAAAAATGACATCGTAAATCACACAAAATCTACATTTAAAACAAAAATTTAAGCAATATAATCAAAAGGCTTAGAAAGCAACAGTTTTCAATATTTTTGGGCCGATTCATGGCAGTTTGTGGAAAAATAAGACGAAACATCCTTCTATAGTCCTAGACCTCTCACTTTCATATATGCCATATCAGGCCTAAGACCACAATTAATTTACTTATATGTTTCTTTATAGAATTTCGAAATCTGACGTCTTCTACAACATTGCTGGGAAATCAAGCTTTATTAAATCCTTCAAACTAACCCTTGAGAAGGCAAAAAACACCAAAATATTTGGGGGTTGACCAATTGGATTTTTTGCTATCTCGCATCAAACAGGGGCACCCATGGATCTCGAAGTCGCTCGATAACATGAAAAAATTAGTGAACTTTGACGTCATATTTCTCAAAAACTATACGCTTGATTGCAAGGAGTTTAAGCATGCCTCTAGTACAACCCTTTGGGAACATAAGCATGCCACAAGTTTATTACTGATTGCCCGGAACAATCATAACATTATCGGAAAAGTACAGCTGCCATGCTAATAGTCTTCCTGTTATTGGGCAATGAAGGCGGAAGTAATTGTGGTCTTGTTCCTTATATGGGGCAATTATTTTTGAAATTCTTAATCAAAGTTATATTTTCTTAAACAATGCTGTATAGGAAATAAACTTGGGAAAAATGAGCCAAATCGAACGATGCGTAACAATTTCGCAGTGCATTTAAGATTGCTACCAAATTATGATAATTGGATTTTTGTCAAACAAAAAAAATAAAACTTGAAGGGTTGTAACTTTTTTATTTTGAAAGTTATTTTGTTTCCGTAACCAGTAATAGTTATTGTAAAGAGCATGTTACAGCACTTATATTTCCTTCATTTGAAATCTTGTACCTATGAGAAAAATTTTTGGACAAAAAATTTTTTTAATTTTTTTTTTTTTATAAATTCCAAAATCTTTCAGTGGAATTTGTAAATAACAGAACAAAGTGTTAAAATGTGTAGTTTTGAAGCTGTAATATTTTCTTAAAGGACAGTAAAGGAATTGAGTACTCGCAATTAGTGGCGGCCTTTAAAAAGTAAATAAACTGAATGAGGACCTAATGGCCAATTTTGGGAGTTTTTGCACCTATTGAATATTTACCAATATATTTTTCCTTTTGCATGATTTCTAAATTTGGTAACTGTTGTTTTGCCGTGGTACTAAACATCATAAAACGGTCACACATTTTTTTACCTTGAACTACGTGTCTGGCAACAGAAATATCCAAGCTAAAAACGTAAAACAGTGAAAAAAATCAATATTTACCTCCTTTTTAAAAAATATTTTTATTTCTTACCAAAACCTGCCTATTTGTAGCCAGTTCATGACACATATAATAAAAGTTTAGTTTTTCAAATGATCAGGCTGAATAAACAGAAAAACATGCCCACATAAAACCAAAAATAAACCCCCCCCCCCCCCCAGAATCATCGATATTTGCAAAAAATCACATAAAATACATGGCTGTTTCACACTTTATTCAAACGGAAATGGCAATTTTAAGCTGTTCCTATGTAGGTTTGGAGCCATTCTACTTAAATATGGCGCTTTTAAAGCCTGATATTCAAATTATCAATAAAAATTACAATATTTCAAAAAATGACATCGTAAATCACACAAAATCTACATTTAAAACAAAAATTTAAGCAATATAATCAAAAGGCTTAGAAAGCAACAGTTTTCAATATTTTTGGGCCGATTCATGGCAGTTTGTGGAAAAATAAGACGAAACATCCTTCTATAGTCCTAGACCTCTCACTTTCATATATGCCATATCAGGCCTAAGACCACAATTAATTTACTTATATGTTTCTTTATAGAATTTCGAAATCTGACGTCTTCTACAACATTGCTGGGAAATCAAGCTTTATTAAATCCTTCAAACTAACCCTTGAGAAGGCAAAAAACACCAAAATATTTGGGGGTTGACCAATTGGATTTTTTGCTATCTCGCATCAAACAGGGGCACCCATGGATCTCGAAGTCGCTCGATAACATGAAAAAATTAGTGAACTTTGACGTCATATTTCTCAAAAACTATACGCTTGATTGCAAGGAGTTTAAGCATGCCTCTAGTACAACCCTTTGGGAACATAAGCATGCCACAAGTTTATTACTGATTGCCCGGAACAATCATAACATTATCGGAAAAGTACAGCTGCCATGCTAATAGTCTTCCTGTTATTGGGCAATGAAGGCGGAAGTAATTGTGGTCTTGTTCCTTCACAGGTTCCGCACGATTGAGCGATATTTAAATATCTCACAATACCAGACTTGTGTGATTATGTAGAACACCAAAATAAGCTCAGGTGTTACAAATATGTGTATTTAATCACAAATATGTGCATTATTTGTTATTTCTCAAGCTAAAATCAAAACATTACCTCGTTTTATTTTGGGAAATAACAACACTTTTCATTGTCGCAAATTGTAAACAAAATGAAATAGGGATGACATTTCGCGAACAAAAGTTTTCACTATCAATGTAGGCGACAAGAACAATTTCAGGACAAGTGCTGAGTCAGTGGAAAAGTCGTTTTCTTTCTCTTTGTTTTTAAAGCCACAAATAAACAAAGCATTGTACTTTTTAATAAAAGGAACCTATTACTTTGGATTTTAGGTTGCTCCGGTATCGAATGAATAAATATAATTGTCTTAAAATTATATTGGTGTAATCTAAGAGTACACATACCGGGACTTATCTCCAGAATACTTAATTTATCAGTGACGGTCTGCACGGTGCTGCTTTGAAACGTTAGCCTCAAACTTTTAAAAACTCTTGCCTATGGCAAAAGTCACTGGTTCTCGACTGCTATAGTTACGGCAATAAAATTGAGTTGGTAAGATCACAGAACACAGAGGATTTTCAGTAGGGAGAAAACGGGGGTTTGAAAACAGGAAGTGACGTCATAGTGACGTCACGTGGTGTTTTCAAACCCCCACGGGGGTTCTAAAACAGTGACGTCATATTGACGTCATATTAAGGTCATATTGACGTCATATGGTTATCATATGGTTATCATATGGTTACCATATGGTTACCATATGGATGTCATAATGACGTCACGTGGTGTTTTAGAAGCCCCATGGGGTTTCTAAAACAGTGACGTCATTATGACGTGATCTAGACGTGTTATGGAGGTGATATGGAGGTGATATAGAGGTGATATGGAGGTGATATGAACGTCATATGAACGTCATATGAACTTCATATGAACGTCATATGAACGTCATATGAACGTCATAATGACATAATATGGAGAGTGGGCGGCCATTCAAACGGGCGGCCATTCAAACAACCATTCAAACGGGTGACCTTTTTTTTCTTTTTTTTTTTAAGCATTTCCCACACTCTCATGCATACACATACATACTAACACCATGACACGATTAGCGCTTATTTCAGTATCAGTGGTGGGCTCTTAAAAGAGCCAGGAGATGTTAGTTTTTCTCCTGCTGCTGCCGGTCCCGGTTTAAAAGAATGTCACAATGTCCTGCACTGGCCTACTGCAATGTGTGAGCTGTTGCCCGTTGAACAAAAAGTGGTCCCCTCGCATGCCGCAGGTAAAGCACCTCACAGAGTAGCGGTCATTTAGCGCCAGCAGTTCAGTCCACTGCGCCGCGCAGACCAGACACATTTGATGGTTGCACTCAGACAGCACCCGGTCTGGGGAGATCATACACCCACATCCTGGGCAAATATCCAAGTCTTGCTGGAGGAAGAATGTCCCCCAGGCCGGGTACTCTTCTTCTTCCATCCGCGAAGGTATTGACTCCCCTAGCATCATCGTTCTAAAGAACGCTTCTTCATAGTGACCAGCCTCTATATCTCTGAGCCTCTTTCCAATCGTGACTTGACGGTTGTACAGGACGGGCACGCACAGGACGGATCCATGAACCGGGTCTGGCAGCAGCTGGAAGAAATAGACTCTTTCTGGCGGTGTGTGTGGCTGTGTGACAGGCAGGTGAAGTTCTCTAACTTCAGCAATGGTGCAAGCATCCTGTAACCCGAAGAAGCACTCCATGTTGACGGAAGCGAGTGTGAGCCCAAACTGAAATGAGCATGGCTTATATACCACCTGAAGTCTGGATCGGACCCCCCCCCCCTAGTCGAGCAAAACTCGGGACCCCCCCCCCTAGTCGAGCAAAACTCGGGACCCCCCCCTAGTCGAGCAAAACTCAGGACCCCCCCCTAACCGACCTAAACTCAGGACCCCCCCCCCCATCAGCATATAATGCGAGGATGTTCGCTAGTAGTATATAAAGGTGGGTTACAGCTTCATTATCCAACACAAGCAGCAAGATGTCAACAAATCGTAAAATCACAGTGATGCGAAACGGCAAGGCAGTGACGCTAACGACAGAATGTTATAAGTGTTGGGTCTGGATAGAATATCCAGGTCAACCACACAACTGCCCGGTGCACCACAATGCACCACGACATTACTGCTGCAAAACTTGTGGTGGACTGCTCTGGTACAAGTTTACTGCAAGATTGTATGGACAAGAGGAATGCACGGACTGCTGGTGGTGTGGAGCGACACTAAAAAACTTTGGCTACTATAACCGTCATCCGTTCAAGTGCTCGCGACGACCGTTCTCCATGGAACAGTTTTACAGATACCAGTGCGACTGTGGCAATCCGACTTGCTGGTGAAGCGTCAAATTACTAACATCTTTCGGCCCTTTTAAGGGCCATCCTCTGTTATGAAATGAAAACGCAAATTCTGTCTATGTATGAATGTGTATAAAAGGGGATGTTTGAGATTACATTTCAGCATTTTAGTTTCAGCAGTTGACGTAACAACAACTAGCTAAGATGGAACGTGAAGAGCATGGGAAAGGAGCAAAGAGACAAAAAATGGAAGAAGATGACATTTGGCCATACGGTCCAGTTCAGTGTGCGGAATGTAATGTAGAATTTCCATCTATGGATACTTTTGAAGCACATACATGCAAAGCTGAGATGAAAACTTTAGTGAAACATGAAGGAAAAGGAGCAAAGAGAGAAAAGATGGAAGAAGATGACATTTGGCCATACGGTCCAGTTCAGTGTGCGGAATGTAATGTAGAATTTCCATCTATGGATACTTTTGAAGCACATACATGCAAAGCTGAGATGAAAACTTTAGTGAAACATGAAGGAAAAGGAGCAAAGAGAGAAAAGATGGAAGAAGATGACATTTGGCCATACGGTCCAGTTCAGTGTGCGGAATGTAATGTAGAATTTCCATCTATGGATACTTTTGAAGCACATACATGCAAAGCTGAGATGAAAACTTTAGTGAAACATGAAGGGAAAGGAGCAAAGAGACAAAAGATGGAAGAAGATGACATTTGGCCATACGGTCCAGTTCAGTGTGCGGAATGTAATGTGGAATTTCCATCTATGGATACTTTTGAAGCACATACATGTAAAGCTGAGATGAAAACTTTAGCGAAACATGAAGGGAAAGGAGCAAAGAGAGAAAAGATGGAAGAAGATGACATTTGGCCATACGGTCCAGTCCAGTGTGCGGAATGCAATGAAGAGTTTCCATCTATGGATACTTTTGAGGCACATGCATGTAAACCAGCTGAGATGGAAAATGTGTCTCAAGAACATGTTTCAAAGAAACAAAAGACAGGACAAGTAGGGAGAGGTAGAAGGGTTAGTCTTGGTGAAAACGCGCAGGAAAAACGGTTTGAATCTGAGGATGGATCAGATTTACTGCTTGAAATGCGACAGCAAGAGAACCGTATCAAGGCACATTTGTTGGAGACCTTAAACCATGGAATGAAATGGTACATTGTCGTGCATGCACGTTTCAAGAAACTAACAGCAAATGCTGAAGGTGTTATGGTAGAACAAGTGGATAATGCATTTATCAGCAGTCCAACATATACAGCATACAATCCAGCAGATATTGAGCAGGACCTACCAGAAGCCTATAAAGAATTATTTACCAAGTTTGACGAACATGAGCGACAAGGCTCTGGCTGGGTATTGGATAACATACTGTACATTGAAGTACATACAGCTACGTTGGTTCCTCTAGAAGCGAGCAGTTTTATTCCACTGCCGAAGAAAGTGAAGAAAACAATGGGTGTGATAAACATTAAGAATGATGATAACAAGTGTTTCTTATGGTCAGTATTGGCTTACCTTCACCCTCATGACGACAACCCAAATCGCGTGAATCATTACAAACCATTTGAGAAGGAATTAAAGGTAGAGGGTATGACATTTCCGACACCAATTACTGACATTCCAAAGTTTGAAAAGGAGAACGATGTAGCCATCAACGTGTTTGGATACGAACAAGATGTAGTTGTTCCAATACAACTTAGTCGAAACGTCAGTGTCAGAGAAATCAACTTACTTCTGATTAACAATGACAAGACAAGGCATTACTGCCTCATCAAGAGTTTTAGCAGACTTATGGCTTATCGATCAAAGCATAAGTGTGCACATTTTTATTGCTTCAACTGTCTTCACGGGTTTATGCGACAAGAGCTTTTAGATAAGCATCGTGAAGTGTGTGACAAGAATGGAGCACAACGTTTATCATTTCCCAAGGAACCATTCATCAAGTTCAAGAATGTGGCTAAACAACAGCGAGCACCGTTTGTGATTTATGCTGACTTTGAATGTTTCACGCAAAAGCATGAAGAAGGAGACAAGTATCAACATCATCGTCCAAACAGCTTTGCCTATGTGGTTGTGAGCCAGTACAACACACGTGCACCAGTTGTGTATCGAGGAGACAATGTCGTAAAGGTCTTTTTAGACCATATGGTGAATGAACGCGATCGTATTGTACGTGGTTTAGAGCAACCAAAGGAAATGGTGATGACTCGTGAAGACAAAGAGAATTTCAAGAACGCCACTGATTGCTACATTTGTCATGAACCTCTAGGAGCAGATCGTGTGAGAGATCATGACCACATCAATGGCAAATATCGTGGAGCAGCACACAATGAATGCAACTTACAATTCCGACTTAGAAAAGATCAGCAAGGGGATCAAGATTCTTTTATCATTCCCGTATTTTTCCACAATTTGCGAGGCTATGACAGTCACCTTATCATGGAGGAAATTGGAAAATTCAAAGGTGAAACGATTACAGTCATTCCCAACACCATTGAGAAATATATTGCATTCACCCTGAGCAATCTGAAATTTACAGACAGCTTTCAGTTCATGAGTACCTCTCTACAGAAGTTGGTATCCAACCTTGCAGCAGAAGGGAAAGATAACTTCTACAACATGACCTCTCACATTCACGATAGTGATCAACAAGATTTGCTGCTGAGAAAGGGTGTGTACCCCTATGATTACGTGGACAAACCATCCAAGTTTGCTGAAACACAGCTACCATCGAAGGATAAGTTTTATAGTCAGCTTAGCGAAGAGGACATTAGCGATGAGGATTATGCGCATGCACAGAAGGTGTGGGATACATTCAACTGTACAACATTTGGTGAATACCACGACCTGTACCTGAAATCAGATGTGTTATTACTAGCTGACGTGTTTGAAAACTTTCGTCAAGTATGCCTCAACACGTATGAATTGGATCCTGCTCATTACTATACAGCACCAGGACTGTCGTGGGATGCAATGTTGAAAGCGACAAAGGTGAAGTTGGAATTGATCAATGACATTGACATGTACCAAATGGTTGAGCAAGGCATACGTGGAGGAATATCTGTGATCACACACAAGTATGCGAAAGCGAATAATCCCTACGTAGCAGAATACAATTCTGAGATACCAAACAACTACCTGATGTACCTCGACGCAAACAACTTGTATGGCTTGGCCATGTCACAAAGCATGCCACAAAGAGGATTTATGTGGGTGAGCGAGCCAGAATCCCTCGACTTCATGGATGTGGATGAAGATGATGACATTGGATTCATTTTGGAAGTGGATTTAGAATATCCAAATTCAATCCATGATCATCATAATCACTACCCAGTGGCTCCAGAACGGAAATGTGTCAAAGTTGAAGAATTGTCAGAGTACAGTCAGAAGCTGCGGAAAGATCTAAACATGAAAGAGAAATCCAGTGAAAAGCTTATTCCTAACTTGTCTGACAAGAAGAAATATGTACTTCATTACAGGAATTTGCAACAGTACGTCTCACTGGGGTTGAAAGTCACTAAAGTACATCGCGCCATCATGTTTGAACAGAGCAAATGGTTGGCAAAATACATTGCCTTGAACACGGAAAAGAGAAAATTGGCCAAGAACCCATTTGAGAAAGACTTCTTCAAACTGATGAACAACTCGGTGTTTGGCAAAACCATGGAAAATGTGAGAAAGCGAATCAATGTTGAACTTGTTCACAAGGAAAAGCGGTTCAAGAAACTTGTAGCCAAACCTTCTTTCCACAAATTCAAAATTTTCAACGAAGATTTGACCGCGGTACATTTACGCAAAGTGGATTTGCTTCTGGATAAACCCATTCAAGTTGGTTTCACCATTCTCGACCTCAGCAAAGTGCTTATGTTCAACTTTCATTACAACTACATCATGGTCAAGTATCCCAATGCCAAGTTATTGTTCAGCGACACCGACAGTCTATGTTACGACATAGAAACGGAAGATATCTACAAGGATATGCAGCAGGATGCTGACCTGTTCGACACAAGTGACTATCCACCGGATCATTTCCTACATTCCAACGTGAACAAAAAAGTGCTTGGGAAAATGAAGGATGAGACGGCCGGCGTCCCCATTGAAGAGTTTGTTGGACTCAGACCGAAAATGTACAGTTTATTGTGCGGTGGGAAAGAAAAACATACAGCTAAAGGCATCACTCGAGCTTGTCAAAGACGCATTAAACATGTGCAGTATAGAGACAGTTTGTTCAAGAAAACTCAAACGATGGCTACAGGACACATTATCCGAAGTCATAGTCACCAGCTTTACTCGGAGAAGTTGAGGAAAGTAGCCCTCTCCCCATATGACGACAAGCGATATGTGCTGAATGATGGCTATTCCACTTTAGCGCATGGACATTACAAGGCTGTGGTATAAAAGGGGGAGGTCTTCCAACGGAAGAGTTATTTGAGGTGTGAACATTGAAGCGTTAACATGGAACGTGAAAGTCGTAAGAGATCTACAACTGATATGGATACTCTTGCAGATGCAGTTAAAGACTTAAAAGTGAAAAATCCTACCACTACCATCAAGAAATTGAAAGTGGAGACAGCACCAACACCACAGTCGTGGGATGGAATGCTTTCTCTAGGAAATGGAAAGTATATCAAGATTATGAAACAAAGCAATGAAGGAGTGGTAAATATTCGCAAGTACCTGAGAGATGAGGGGACTGGAAAAAACCGTCCAACGAAAAAGGGTATCTTGCTGACAATACCTGAATGGAAAATGTTGAAGAAGCAGGTGAAAGAAGTGGATAAAAGGCTTCGCAGACAAGAAGGTGGCTCATAACAAGGTAAAAACATGAATGCACTCATGCTGAACGGTGGTGTTTACCTTACTGTAAATGATAGGAATGAAGTGATACTAGATTCTCAGAGAAGTTATCATCGGTTTAAACCTGAAGTGTGGAAAGACTTTAAAAACATACCACTTGAACATGGGTTTAAACGTAGACTTGAAAATAAAGTGGAAGTGACGGTGGCTGAATATGATTCTAACATACGTGTAGAAATCTGTAGAAATCTTTTACAGGATTATCCAGAGGATTATAAGGGAGTTGTGCCAGATACACCATATACAGATTTGATCATCTTTGATATCAAGAACTGGCGCGCAGTCTTACGATTCCTAGAAGTGATACAACATCCACTCTTCACCATCTTGCGAGCATAAAAACGTCTTTGCAGACAAGGAGACAGCTCATAGTTCATCTGACTGTTGAACGAGATGGAAGACTTTTTATCGGAATATGAACCCATTACGCATGGATTCTCATATCTGAGAAACGTATATGATGACATCGTGCTAAAACATTTTGGAAAGTATATCATTCTATCAACTGACGAACAATCTGTGTTGAAAGACCATCTAGAGAAGCTGAGGATACCTGGCTTTCTCCTGAAACTCTCAGAGGATTTAGAAGTGCGTGTGACTGAGAACTATTTAGACGTGTTTGTACGATTTCGCCAATATGACGAGCTTACAAAATGCTACGACTACATCACCCTCAACACAGTGGAATGGCATGCTCTGTTACAAGCATTGGATTGGAAAGAACCTGACGCTTGAATTCAAAGAGGAAGGAGTGCAACTCATGCGAGGCACCAAGTCCATTGAACTGACACATCCCATGTGTGTTATGGTGATGAACATTGACATGAATGATCATGGATATGAACTGAAACTGTCTGAACATAAAGATGTTAAAATAATAAAGTTTGGTAATGGACAGTGTTATGCTAGTTTTCATAACATTTACAAACGTGGATGTAATGTCTATGATACATATATTAATTTAGATTGGTATGAATGGCATGTGTTTATTGATGTATTGAATGTATTTGTAAAATAAAAGCTTAATGTGAAATAATTGTGAAATGTAAATAATGTATAACACAATAAAAAAAAAAAGAATGTTGTATAAAACTGTCTTGTTTATTTACAATATTCATAATACAATTCACAATTACCAACAACTTAACTAATGCAACTTAACTAATACAACATCAATAAAATAATGGTTTATAATGTCTATATACAAAATCCTTTACAACAAAATCACCATCACTTCTTCTTAATACATCAATGATTTCAAAAGGACTATGTCCTCGAGCTCTTTGAATTATATAATACACACAATAAAATCCACATGTAGAGGATATCGGTGTTTGTAATGGAACTGAATTATAAATGAAATTAAACTTTAAAAACTTATTCAAACGACTGTCTATAGGTAAAAGTCCATAAGAGTCAAAATATTCTGCAGGGTCTTCGTCATAATATACTGCCACCCAATGCTCTCCTGGCTCATCATGATCGTCTGTGTTGATGACATAGGCACCGGGTTGTAAAGATGGTAACTGGTCCATGGCAAACACACCTTGAAACAAGTCTTTTGTCGTGGCATCATGGGATAGGATGGCTTCTATCTGCTTCGTGTTCATGACTGGTAGTCGAATTGAATGCTACGATTTGCACTTATTTCAACAATGTTATCAAATTCAGCATACACTATAACATTGACTGTATTTTGCAAGGCACCAGCAAAATTCATTTCTAGTCTCAAATTCCCATGTTTGATAAGGGCATAATGATCAGCACCATCATAATCAGGTGTTAAGTCAAAAGAAAACAACGAATAACCTCTAGGCCAATCTTCCCGTTTTATAATGGAACTTTTCTCGCCATCCAATCTGTCAAAAGATTTGTAAAGAGTTTCAAAAGCATCAAGATATTTGCCTTGATTTATATCAAGCTTGAGAGGTTTGGATAGGACTGGTTCACCATCAGAGTAAAGCTGCATAAAGTTAAGATTAAAATGTTCAAAATTGTATGGATTTCTCAATACTGTTCCAGCAAAGGATTCATTATGAACCATTCCAATGACAATACGTTTTGGTAATTGGCCTAAAAAGATGCTATCTTTCACAAAAGATTGAAATCCAGTTGGAATAGCTAAAACTTTACATTCTTTTCTATTAACAATAAACTTAGCAGGACTTTTCATCAATGCATCTGCATGTCCCAACTGAATACCTGGACTAACCCTCACTTTGCGAATGGTTAAAAACGCTTCTCTCACTTCTACTTTAAAACCATTATTTGCAGCCATTAATACATATCCATCTTTTTGTCTATGTAAACGTAATTTCATACTAACACCATTGGGAAGATAACGATCCTGCTCAAACAAATCTACCCTTAAACCACCTGTAAGCGCAAACTCACGGCTTAGACGTGTATACAAATAGCGATTATGTAAACCATTATTTCCTGTTTCAGCTATATCACCACCTTCAATATTTACATGAAAACCTGATACATATCTTTCATGATTAGGTCTTTTCACCTCATAAGTATTCATTGATCCGGCAGTATCTTTAAAGATGAGACGCATAGATCGCTCAGAATGGAGACTTTCTTCCGAGTCATGAATGAGATGAGATATGATGCTAGTATAACCATGGGTATTGTTACTAAGTGATATCAAACGATCATTTAGAAATAATTCAATATTAGACCATAGCCCATTAAACAAATCATTGATACATGACAGGTTATCATCTACACCACACAGTGTTCCATCAGCCTTGACAATGCGACATACAATATGGAGTTTACTGTTCTTTAAATCTAGATATTCTTCTGTACTCGCAGGAATGTAGAATTCTATTGGAGCACCCTCTCTAATGGTAGTCATTGGTTGATAGTCTACATTATAACTTTTTTCTACAGCAGTTTGCGTTGGTGGTATGTGAAACCATTCTAATGGAGAAAGGCTACATTCACAAGAATGATTATGAATTAAAGACATGATTAAAAAATATCTTTCTTATGTTTTTTTGATGTTATCCGTTTAGCTGCCTTTCGCCTTCTGACACGTTTTGCTCGTTTCGGTCTCTTTTGTCCTCGTAACCCACCACCAAACATACGTTGTGCTACTCGACCTGTAACATCTTTCGCGATATCTTTTGCAGCCCTTTTAAGATGTGGTGCAACGATTTTAGCCCCTGTCTTAAGCAGTGGAATAGCTTTTCGAGCCAATGATCCCAGTATTGAACCAATACCATCTCCATATTGTATTCGCGCTCCTTTAAATCCTGGTAATTCTCCACCCACTTGACGAAGAAAATGGTTGCGATATATAGATGGATTGTGTGTGTATGCTTTCATAATGCTTTTGGTCGAAAATGAAGTTTACAGATCACCTTCCCAGTTTGAAATGGAACATTATAGTCTGTGTCATCCTTAATATTCATTTCTATCACGTCAAATTTGGATGTGTTTACAGGAACATAATGAGGTTCTCCATAAGTTTTCATGATAATGTCTCCATCATGTCCTTGTATTGCAACAGAACGTAGCAAAGGAACATAATAATCACCAACAACTTGTGGCTCGCAAATACTACAGTACACATAAAGTGTATAAAACCCCTGTTTCACATCAGCTTTATATTCAGCTGTACACGTTTCAGTATACCATTGATTTGGGATAAATCCTAAAATCTCAGCTAATCCAGTGGAGAATGACACTTCAAAGCCGTATTTTAGATATAGAAAAACGCGTCGTCTAATTTTATCATACTTTATCCGAATACCTTCTTTAAGGTCATCTTTCATAGAATTAGTTGCTTCTTCATTAACTGCATGACATATTTCTTGTATGGATCTGTAGTAACCATAAGGAATATTGATTGTGTCAAGAACAATATCATTCAGTGGTTGTTGTCGATACTGAATAGAATAGTCCATTCCATGTCTCATGGTTGTCCATGTATGTGGATATTGAATTTCAGCTAATGCCACTTCATATTTTCCGTTCAGATAGATGGTTCGAGGCATACGAATTTGATAATTCGAAGTCTTGTTGTTGGGATAATAGTTCATACTAGCATTGCTGGGTAAAGTAATGTAAAAACTTGTTGACTCCATGGCAGCTAAATCGTTTATGTGATGTAGATAGACTAGATGTGTATATACATTACTTCATGTTTGACACTCTTCATCCTCACTTTCTACATTGCTGTCTACATTATTGTCTAAATTGCTATCTACATGATCTAAATTGGTATCTACTACTTCTCCCTGACAACAAGCACTAACGCACCTAATTTTTACAGGAATAGTATTTTTATTTCCATTTTCTTTACAACAACAACACCATAGCTCTTTAATCCATGTTAAAAAGTTTCCCATCCTTCTGGAAACAATCTTTGTTGACGTTGTTGTTGCTCTTTTGTAATATCTTCACGAGTTGTCTTTTTGCCAAAAACAGTTTTTGGAATATTAGCGTCTACAATTTCCTCAATAAACTGCTTCCAACCACGCGGTGGTTCTCGTCGTTCTTTTCTTTTTGTAGCAACCAACGCTTCTTTCAACAAATCAATAATGTTAGAATTTGTAATGACAGTACCTGTTTTTAAAACAAGTTCATTTTTATCTGTCCATCTCGTACCATATTTCTTAAGTTCTGCCAGAAGTTGTGTTAGTTTTACATGATAAATGGGTTGAAAATGGTTTAGAAACTGTTGAGACTTTTCTGATTTTTCTGCATTAGATGCTGTAACAGACTTTTGTCGTTGTTGTTGTTGTGATTGAATTGTTCGTAAATGACGTCCAAGCACTTGAGACATTTCTATTGCTTTTTCGCGAGTTCGTTTCCCACGTAAAAGTTTATTCACTTTCGTTTTGATTTCAACATCTTTTCCCTTCTTTTCTAACAACATTTTATATTCATATTCAGGAATGAGAACCATTTTCAAAGTATGTTTCATTTTAACAGCAACTGAGCTAACAAGGGTAATGCAAATTTAGCAATAGCTCCAATAAATCCTCCTTTCTGATTAACCAACTTCTTTTTTCTTCGAAGTGATATCTTCTTATTTGCCAGTGTACGTAGGGTATGACGTTCACGCTTGAATAACTTATACCTTTTTGAGCTTAAGGGTAAATGTCCTCGCAATATATTCAAACAAATTTCAAACAAGCTAGTTAATTCCTCCTTAGTAGCTTGTTGTAGTAAGGATTTACGTCGTTTAGGCCCGCTGCGTGCAAGCAAGTGAAGGAAAGGTTGATTCGCTTGAATACGTTTAGACATCTTGGCTGCGAATGGTTAAGTGACTTGGTTCTTGTTCATACACCACCTTATCAACATATACGTAATGTGTATCTTTTGGTAAAATGCCTGTACGAATACGTAGTTGATCATTTGTCTTCGGCTTCAAATCAATGAATAAATAGCCGTGAGGTTTGCTGGTAGCATCTTGATAGGCTTCTATGAGAAATTGAGATTTTCCAGGATACATTTGTCGCGCTAATGTACTTATTTGTTGACTGTCTCTAGGATTTTTAAACAGAATGATGTAATGTGTATTCAAACTAATATTACGCATTTCTCTACCATGATGAAACAAATTATGCACAATAAAAATAATGCTTAGATTTTGATGACTGCTGCCAACACTAAATAGACGTGTCATGCGTTCATCACTATGACATTTGGTCATTAAGTCATCAATGATGAGTAAGTTTGGTTTTTTCGGGTTAAAACGCTCTTCAATGTTATCTGGAATGCCTTGGTAAAATTCCACACCTTTCATTCCCTTATACAAAGGCTGATCTGCTGCATAGAGCCATAAAATGGTTTTTGGAGAGGGTTTAATTAACTTTTGTTCTAGAATTTCTCTAACTAGAGAAGTTTTACCACTGCCTGTAGGTCCAGAGACCAAACACGTGAATGGATGCTTCATTTTCGAATATCTGTTTCTTTCACCCAACTGTTAAACTTCTTTGGCCAACCTAACCACTTCACAAATAATTCTTTAACACCTCGTCTTTTTCGTGTTTTCAAGACCTTTTCAATTCTGTAGACTGATTCAATATCTTTTGTCACTTTCTGCAGTTCTTCTTCATAAAAATGTCCGTCAATATCTTCATCCAAAAAGTCTTTCACACGATACAAGTGTATTCCTTGCTTCTTACAACGATGTGTGATAATGAACACTTCTTGCGTCCACTTTATATGATAATCCCGTTGAAATACATATTTCATGTGAGAAATGCGAACCTGATCACCAATTTTAAATTTGTAGGGTTTTTTCTTCTTCTTTGGTTTTAATTTCAATTTGTCTACATACATATACTTCCACACTTTCGATTCTATGTCTTTACGAATATCTGCAGGAGCATACTTATTAGGGAGGGAGCCATGAGGTCTATGGTTATAATTATACACTAAGTCTGGAAGGATGTCCATATATCGATACGTTTGATTATGAAGGAAATATCGATACATCATTCCCTTTAGAGTACGAATGACTCTCTCAGCAAAGTTGGCTTTGGTTTCATTCTTTGTCGTATAGGCATGTATTCCCTCCTTCTTCAAAAATGCTTTTACCCATCTGTTTTTAAATTCAGTTCCTTTATCTGACCTTAGAGTTCGTGGCCTTCGTTGTGTTTCATGAAAAATCTTTTGAAAGGCTTCTATGACGCTGGTATGTGATTTATTAGGCATTGGCTGCACCCACAAATATTTGGAAAACACATCAATGACAACTAATAAAAAGTGGGTGTCATCATTATAGGAAGCTATGTTTCCCATGTCAGCTAAATCAATATCCCACATGTCATCAATTCCACGTGTAATGACACGTTGCCTTTTAAACCTGTATTTTACAGGTTGTAGTAAACTGAAGGCATCTTGATCCTGTAACCATTTCTTCACTTGTGAATGAGTGACTGGTTGATCATGTTTTTTTAATATGTGATATAGTTTGTAAGGACCAGCAAATGCCCCGGGTTGACCAGGTTTAAAGTAAATATTGGTTAAGTAGTCTTTCCACGTCGACATGTTAACACTAAATGATCAACACTTGTTAACATATCTTGCATTTTATTTTATCAACATATCTTGCATTTTATCAACACATCTTAAATTTTATTAACATATCTTAAATTTTATAAAAGCTCAATCAACATATCTTACAAATCAAGTATTGATACAATGGTGTGAATAATTGGAGTCCATTGATCTTCAATGAACATTAACCAACAACTTAATTCATCAAATGTGATAGCATCTACACCATATTTTTCACAGCGTTGATTTGCATTATCTAACACTTTATCTAAATGAATGTAATATTTAGCTTCATTCCAATATGTATAGACACATGCAGAATGACAGGTATGTTCTGAACACTCTTCATTTTGACAAGCAGGACATACTAAACATGCAAACTTTTTTACAGCTAATAACATTTCTTCACAATATGTCTTTTGCACAATATATTGTCTCAATGTAATGTCTGTCATTATACTGCAATGTAGATTAACCACTCTCTCACTTCATCAAACAGTCTTGGATCAAATCGAGCGAAGTGATATGCTGCTTCCACATCAAACTCCTCAGCTCCGTCAATGTTTGAAAACATACACTCTTTGATGAAATCCTCACGTAAGTTTGGTACACTTAACGTGGAATGCGCAAGTTCCCAATAAATGTCAAAGTGTTGCAGTTGTTGTTGAATAGATCCAAAACGCGCCAGTTCACTTATCATGTAGTCCACATACTTGTCCTTGAAACACGTTTCTACATCCATCTTTCACATATCCATATAACACGTCTGCACACTGTGACGGTTGGCAAACAAATGACTCTCAGTCTTACTCCGCAGAAACAGTTAGTGAGCCACACTTGTTGCAGAAGTTGTCTGGTTCACACAACTTGCAATTGTACTTGTGGCAGTGACAATCATAATCCTCAGCATATCCGTAAGCACCACAATATTCACAGGTAAGTCCAAGTTGATTTTGCACATCCATATTCTCCAATTGAACTTCAGCCAGTCTTTTCTTGGATAGCTTCGACACTTTCATCCGATTGTCCTTTTGCAGCTTAACAGGAGTTTTCTTACCATGACATTCCGTACATGGCAATAAGGTTGAGTTAATGTTATCCATCTCCTGAAGCAATGTCTCCCATTCACCATCATTCATGTTGATGTAACGCGTATATTCTTTCCCTTCAAGCAAGAATGTTTGCACAAAACTCACATAGCGCATGTCCAAGTATGAAATGACTTCAAGCCATTTCGTTTGCGTTAAGTACAGTTTGAAGCCAATGTCACGTAATCTTGGTAAGTTCAGACACACAATCTTCCACAAGGATGGTGATAAAGCAAGCCATCTCTCTCCACGTTTGATTCGAAGAAATAATCCAAATTGTCCATGCTCCACAGTAATTGTTAAGTTTGCATTAATTTTAAAGCTGCTTGTCTTCTCCATGGCTGCGCGTCGAATGATGACTGCACTTGACACCTCACTCCTTTTATATGGACATTACATGTATGTTTTCATGAGATGTTTGCTAAATCGCGGAGTGATCTCGTTGAAACCATCCAGAAAGGCTGTTGGTAAACCGTCTGTTAGAGATTGTCTCATGACGATCACTAAAAAATCTCCTCGTTTGCGACTTCCAATTATCCATTGGAAGAGCATTGACATGGTGAAATATCCTTTTTCATAGAGGTAGGCCATCATCTCGTACACCTTAATACGTTCTTCAAGGTACTTGAAGCCATGTAGCATGACCTTTGCATATTTGGAATCGCGATCCTCATCAACACACTTTGGCGCCGGTAGACATAATGTCTTAAAAAGTTCCTCATGAAGACTTCTAATAAGTTGAACGAAACGTCTGGTCATGGCTTCGGAGAACTGTGGCTCTGACGCGGGAACATGCTCTATGTTTCCTTCTAGCATGTAGATAAGCTGAATGACAGTGTTCACTTCTTCCGTTAGGTATATGTATGTGTGTTGGTCGAAAAAGCCTTCTTCACATAAGCACCATAAAATGTTACAATCTATCAGAGGAATCACTGCTTGAAAGTTCCGTTTCAACAGCGTGACGTCTTCTTCAGTAACAGGAATACTTTTGCTCAATTCGAATTTAGATTTGAGCTGCTTTTCATCGTCGTCGCTGTCGTCATTGTCGTCATTGTCGTCATTGTCGCCATTGTCGTCATCGTCGTCGTCACCGTCGTCATCGCTTGACATGACCACTTCTTCCTCCTCAAGATGCTCTAGATGAGCCTGTAACTTTGTACTAAGTGGCTTGGCGCTACCATTTACAAGCGCATTGGCAACCCAGAACGGGTAGTCAGATCCCTCGGGATCGGGCATTGCTTGCTGTACTGGCTGTACTTCTTCAGGCCTAGTTTGCTGTACTGTAGACACGGCTGACGGAGCCCCTAATGCTTCCTCCAAGGCTTTTTCAGCTTCTTTTAGTGTACTTAGGAAGGCAGCAGTCTCCTCTGCAGTTAAAACTGCATCTGTAAAAGCCATTGTTTCATTGCTGAACAGGCTATCAATTTCCATGTTGCTAGCCGTTGTTGCGTTTCGAGACGTCTCCATGATGGTTTGGCAATACAATGATTAGAGTGGTGTCGACCCGACCTTTTTATACTACTGACGGTGAGCCGTGAGCCAGCGGCGTAAAAAGTAGCCGGGAGGGGGGGGGGGCTCACTAGGTAGCTGGGCCGGGGGGGGGTCTGTCGACTAGCTCACCCATATAGATACAGTGTATGCTGAAAGAGTGCTGGGCCGGGGGGGGGGGGGGCTCATGGGTTGGTGAGCCGGGGGGGGGTCGATCAGTTTGCTTTGCAGTCTGTGTGCAGTCAGTCTGCTTTGAACCTTTGAAGCGAACACATCGAAATTTAATCATGCAGTACAAGGACGAGTTTTTTTCTGATGAGCTTCGAGGTCGCTACTTTCTATCAGCGAGGGATGTCAACTTCTGGGAGGAGATATTTATAGAATATCAAATTTTTCTGTTTCGGAAGCGAGCACATCGAAATTCAACCATGTTGTATAAGGACGAGTTTTTTTCGGACGAGCTTCGGGGCCGCTACTTCCTATCACCGAAGGATATCAACTTCTGGGAGGAGATTTACATTGAATATCAAACTTTTCTGTTTCGAAAGTGGAGAAATTTCCTTGCGAACAGACCGGAGGAACGGTTCAACCTGTTTGGCAGGGCGGCGGAGGAGAGCCATAAGCGACTACGCCATCGTTCGCCGCCCAGGGACCCGTCGCCCTGCCAGGAAGTGGCCAAAGTGACCAGAGTGACCAGAGTGACCGCGGCAACGATGACAGAGACTCCTCCAGCCAGAGTGATCGCAGCAACGATGACAGAGACTCCTCCTGCCAGAGCAACTCCTGTCAAAGTCGCTGCGTCAACGATGACGACCCCGTTGAAAGTGAATCAAAAGGAAGCTGATGTGACTGTCCGGAAGGTGCTGGCGGCACCAAGCGCAACCGTTACAAGACCGGACAGTCCGCCACCAGCTCCTGACGATGAGCTTACAATCGCTGTCGCCAGTATTTCGGATACAGTCAGCTTCATACAGTCACCTTCAAACACTGACCGCAACAACGAACCTGCTCAGGTGAAACTGGAGAATGTCTCTAGAAAAGAGTCAGATTTCCAGGAGGTCATGCAAATCTTGGGCACTTTGGATAATGTTAATTATTGTAAATTCTGCCATTTTGGCTTTCCGGTAGAATATTCAATGAGATTGCATGAGCAGCAATGCCCGGAGGCTTTGAAGTCCGAATATTATTTTTGTAGTGTCCAGGGCAAAGGATTCACCTCGAGCAGGGCCGCGGTTGCGGCACATAAGCGGAAGTGTGGCTGTGGCGAGGTTGGTGGCGGCAGCGGTGCCAGCGGTGGCGTCAGCGGCGGCGCCAGTGGCGGCGACAGGAGAACCGATGGCGGGAGGCAGTGACAGCGGCAGGAGAACTGATGACAAGAGGCAGTGACCAGGACCAGACTACGGAAATCCCTCCAGGGCTGCTTTTTAGCGGCCCTCCCATTATTACGAAATGAAACGCTTCATCAGACAATCTTAGTATGAATGAGAGTGTGGGAAATGCTAAAAAAAAAAAAGAGGACTATAAATCATTGATTTATAGCTCCATCTGTTCGTCTGACCGTCTGAAAAAGCTAAACAAATTGCTGTCTGGGTTAAAAATACCCTGGCATGAGAAATGAAACGCTAAATCTGTCCGTCTGCCTGTCTGAGAAAGCAAAAAGAATTTGCTGTCTGGGTTAAAAATACCCTGGCATGAGAAATGAAACGCTAAATCTGTCTGTCTGACCGTTTGCTGTGTTATGTGTGTGAAGAGAGAGAGAGAGAAATAAGCCACTGTCTGGGTTTAAAAAAAATACCCAGGCTTGAGAAATATAACGCTGAATCAGTTGTGGCTATTTCTATATGTGTAGAGAGAGAGAGGGATAAAAAAAAACAAAAAAAACCCGACTGTCTGGGTGTCCGTGTGTCTGGGTGTCCGTGTCTGGGTGTCCGTGTGTCTGGGCGTCCGTTGGTTTGGTTGTCATAGGTGTTAGAATAGTGAGAAAGCTTTAAAGAAAGGATTGTTGCTTGTATATGGCCACAATGCATGGAGACACCTCTCTTCCTTAAGGAAAAAGAGTGCTCATTTTTAATTGCTGCTACGGCAATCCATTAGTGAACGTGTGTGTGCTGGAAGAACGGTAAAAGCCCTAAAAAACACTTGTTTCCGTGGTTTGGTTTGATGTGGGTGAAGAGGCATAAAAACTAAAAAAAAAAAAACAAAAAAAGGACTGTCTGGGTGTCCGTGTGTCTGGGTGTCCGTGTCTGGGTGTCCGTGTGTCTGGCTGTCCGTTGGTTTGGTTGTCATAGGTGTTAAAAGAGTGAGAAAGCTTTAAAGAAAGGATTGTTGCTTGTATATGGCCACAATGCATGGAGACCTCTCTGTGGTTAAAACACAGCATCCCTTAAGGAAAAGAGTGCTCATTTACTAATTGTTGCTGCAATGGCTTGGTTAGAGATCGAGAAAAGGCAGAAAAACAGTTGCTTTCATGATTTGGTGTGTGTGGAGAGAGAGAGGGATAAAAATTAAAAAAAACGTATGTATGTGTGTCTATGTGTGTGTGTGTGTGTGTGTGTGTGTGTGTGTGTGTGTGTGTGTGTGTGTGTGTGTGTGTGTGTGTGTGTGTGTGTGTGTGTGTTCGGTTTTCGTAGCCGCAATGCATGGAGAGTTCTCCCCCTTAAGGAGGCAATGGCTGCTCACTTTTAATTGTTGCTACGACAAGCCATTAGTGATGGTGTGTGTGCTTGGAGAACGAGAAAAGCCCTAAAAAACAGTTGCTGCCGTGATTTGGTGTGTGTGGAAAGAGAGAGGGATAAAAATAAAAAAAAACGTATGTATGGGTGTCCGTGTGTCTGGGTGTCCGTGTCTGGGTGTCCGTGTGTCTGGGTGTCCGTTGGTTTGGTTGCCATAGGTGTTAAAAGAGTAAGAAAGCTTTAAAGAAAGGATTGTTGCTTGTATATGGCCACAATGCATGGAGACACCTCTCTTCCTTAAGGAAAAAGAGTGCTCATTTTTAATTGCTGCCACGGCAATCCATTAGTGATGGTGTGTGTGCTTGGAGAACGGTAAAAGCCCTAAAAAACACTTGTTTCCGTGGTTTGGTTTGATGTGGGTGAAGAGGGATGAAAACTAAACAAAAAACAAAAAAAAGGACTGTATGGGTGTTCGTGTGTCTGGGTGTCCGTGTCTGGGTGTCCGTGTGTCTGGGTGTCCGTTGGTTTGGTTGTCATAGGTGTTAGAATAGTGAGAAAGCTTTAAAGAAAGGATTGTTGCTTGTATATGGCCGCAATGCATGGAGACACCTCTCTTCCTTAAGGGTAAAGAGTGCTGCTGCAATGGCTTGGTTAGAGAGCGAGAAAAGGGCTCATGGGCCAGTGAGCCGGGGGGGGGGGGGTCTGTCGACTAGCTCACCCATATAGATACAGTGTATGCTGAAAGAGTGCTGGGCCGGGGGGGGGGGCTCATGGGTTGGTGAGCCGGGGGGGGGGCCTACCAACCTGATGTTTGGCAGGCCCCGGGGGGCTTGCCAAGCTGGTGGTGGCAGGCCCCGGGGGGCCTGTCGACCTACTGTACGGCTGGCCCCGGATTGCCTATCCATCAGTTGGTTGCAAGCTTGAGTCGCTCTGTGTGACGTCATTGATGGGTCAAAATACACAGCAGGCCAGCTCTAACCATGTCTCTATGAACCCTTTGCTGTCCGGGTGCTCAAGTGCTCGAGTGCTCAAGTGCTCGAGTGCTCGAGTGCTCGAGTGCTTAAGTGCTCGAGTGCTCCAGTGCTCGAGTGCTCGAGTGCTCAAGTGCTCAAGTGCTCGAGTGCTCAAGTGCTCGAGTGCTCAAGTGCTCGAGTGCTCGAGTGCTCAAGTGCTCGAGTGCTCAAGTGCTCGAGTGTTCGAGTGCTCGAGTGCTCGAGTGCTCGAGTGCTCGGGTGCTCAAGTGCTCGGGTGTCATTTTGTCCGGGCACCATTTTGTCCGGGTGTCATTTTGTCTGGCTGCCCGTTTGACTGGTCGTTTGAATGGTTGCCCGTTTGAATGGTTGTTTGAATCGCCGCCCGTTTGAATGGTTGTTTGAATGGCCGCCCACTCTCCATATTATGTCATTATGACGTTCATATGACGTTCATATGACGTTCATATGAAGTTCACATGACGTTCATATGACGTTCATATCACCTCCATATCACCTCTATATCACCTCCATATCACCTCCATAACACGTCTAGATCACGTCATAATGACGTCACTGTTTTAGAAACCCCATGGGGCTTCTAAAACACCACGTGACGTCATTATGACATCCATATGGTAACCATATGGTAACCATATGGTAACCATATGATAACCATATGATAACCATATGACGTCAATATGACCTTAATATGACGTCAATATGACGTCACTGTTTTAGAACCCCCGTGGGGGTTTGAAAACACCACGTGACGTCACTATGACGTCACTTCCTGTTTTCAAACCCCCGTTTTCTCCCTACTATTTTCTCATCAATTTGGTCCAAGTCAATTGTCTTTACAAGTCTCAGTAGTCCAATTCTGTCAAAGGAGCAGCCACGCTGTTGTTGTGAATGAGAAGAGAGAGGTGTCTGTAAAGTCTGATTATGATATGCATCAGGGATTTTTTGTTACAATAATCAGTCACACTAACTGTTTTTTTTTTTTTGCTGTCATCGAACTGAAAATTTTATCCCTGAAACCTCTTCCAAAAGTTGTCATAGTGACGCTTTTTTTTAGTTGTCAACGTATCTGGCAAATATCAAAGGAAGTAGTAGGAAAACGCCGGTTCTGCGTCAATCAATCATCAGTCACGTGACTAATGAAAAGCCAATGAAATCAATGAAGACAATGAAGCCCCGCCCACTTTCTGTCTATCACCTGTCAATCATCGTGACGTCATGAATCACATGACCAATGAAAAGCCAATGAAATCAATGAAGACAATGAAGCCCCACCCAGTTTCTGTCTATCACCTGTTAATTATCGTGACGTCATGAATCACGTGACCAATGAAAAGCCAATGAAATCAATGAAGACAATGAAGCCCCACCCACTTTCTGTCTATCACCTGTTAATTATCGTGACGTCATGAATCACGTGACCAATAAAAAGTAAATGAAATCAATGGAGACAATGAAGCCCCGTCCACTTTCTGTCACACCCTCATATCTATTTTTAGACTGGGGAAATTTTACAACATTTATTTTTAGTAACTTTTTAAAAAGTAGATAACTTTTGTTATGTTCAACCGATTTCAATGGAAATTTCACCGTTTGATTCCGTTTTATGTAAAGTTTTGATATGAAGTAGTCACAGGCTATTTGCGCATGTGGCTGTATGCATATTTATAACATGCCGCCATTTTAATTTTGTAAAAAGTGAGAAATTGAGATAACTTCCGCTATAGTTGACGGATTTGCATGAAAATTTCACTATTTGATTCAGTTTTATGTACAGTTTTAACATTAAGTGATCACAGGCTATTTACAACGGTGGCTGAATGCATATTTGTAACATGCCGCCATTTTAATTTTGTAAAAAGTGAAAAATTGAGATAGCTTCCGCTATAGTGACGGTTTTGCATGAAAATTTCACTGTTTGATTCAGTTTTATATCTAGTTTTAACACTAAGTGGTTATAGGCTATTTGCGCAGGTATAGTGAAATTTTCATTCAAAATCTGTCAACTATAGCGGAAGTTATCCCACTTTTTCACTTTTAAAAAAAATAAAATGGCGGCATGTCACATTATGCATACAGCCACCTGCGCAAATAGCCTATAACCACTTAGTGTTAAAACTAGATATAAAACTGAATCAAACAGTGAAATTTTCATGCAAAACCGTCAACTATAGCGGAAGCTATCTCAATTTTTCACTTTTTACAAAATTAAAATGGCGGCATGTTACAAATATGCATTCAGCCACATGCGCAAATAGCCTGTGACTACTTCATAACAAAACTTTACATAAAACTGAATCAAACGGTGAAATTTCCATTCAAATCGGTTTAACATGACAAAAGTTATCTACTTTTTAAAAAGTTTCTAAAAATAAATGTTGTAAAATTTCCCCAGTCTAAAAATAGATATGAGGATGTGACATCATGATGATTGACAGGCGATAGACAGAAAGTGGGCGGGGCTTCATTGTCTCCATTGATTTCATTGGCTTTTCTTTGGTCACGTGATTCATGACGTCACGATGATTGACAGGTAATAGACAGAAAGTGGGTGGGGCTTTATTGTCTTCATTGATTTCATTGGCCTTTCATTAGTCACGTGATTCATGACGTCACGATGATTGACAGGTGATAGACAGAAAGTGGGCGGGGCTTCATTGTCTTCATTGATTTCATTGGCTTTTCATTGGCCACGTGATTCATGACGTCACGATAATTAACAGGTGATAGACAGAAACTGGGTGGGGCTTCATTGTCTTCATTGATTTCATTGGCTTTTCATTGGTCATGTGATTCATGACGTCACGATGATTGACAGGTGATAGACAGAAAGTGGGCGGGGCTTCATTGTCTTCATTGATTTCATTGGCCTTTCATTAGTCACGTGACTGATGATTGATTGACGCAGAACCGGCGTTTTCCTACTACTAAAGGATGATATTTAAAGGATCGTAAACAGACCTTTGGTGACATTATAATTTTCAAAATTTGCTACTTCAATACAGCAACAATGTGAATATTGTGCAGACACCCAACAGTGTTTCAAGAATTTTCCGTTTTTAAATTTATGCTCTTGTCTTGCATTCAGAACCACACTAAATTTTTTAACATGTTATTAATATATATATTTTTAGATACCAGTTTTTAATTGGACTGGAAATACATTTATAACTTCATGTAATTACAACTTTAGGTAAATAATATTTGGTAGACTTTCCACTAAGTTCAATGGAATATCAATATTTTTCTCACCAAAATTTTCTTTTTGGCATTATTTTAGGATAAAACACAAGTTCACTTATTGTTATTGCTTAATGCGTTGTTTGCTTAAGTGATCGCACAGTTTTTGGCTTAGATGTGACAGGCACCAGTGTTCTGCACTTTTAGGTAATTATAAATAAAAGCTATATTTTTATAAGGGGGAGGGAAATTGTGGAAAAGATGAGCCAGTATTCCGTTGTTTATAAAACGGTAGAAACGGTCGGTTCAACATTTTCTTAGTTCTCTTCGAATGTTGGGTTATGATTGTAGAATGTCATTGCTTACAAATAAAAATAGCATTCTTATAAATTTGTTCCATTCTCACTTTGCTTTGCTTTAAAAGTTTCAGTAATCTGTGTTTGGTCAAAGAAGAATTCGTGTTGTTGGGAACGAATAGCAAAAGGTGTTTATTAAGGCCTGACCATCATATCAATCAGGCATTTTCTGTGAGCTCCTACAAAAGCTGTCATACTGTTGTGTTTTGACTAGTCAACGTATTCAAAACGAGGAGACGATTATATTTGAAGGGTCGTCAATAAATATTTGGTGATATTTAACTTTTTAAAATTAACTACTTCAATACAACAAGAATGTGAAAATTATTTAGATAGCCAATGGTGTTTTAAGAATCTTTCATCACAGGAACAAAAAGCAATTGTGAGGAAACTTGATGTGGATATTTCGGTGATCTAACCTTATCACGTATGTTATTGTACATGGGAATTGTAACCCAAAACCGAGCTTAAGTTGATGTGGGGAGGTTTTATGCGAGCCTCAGCGAATTTAATATTGTTTTGTTTTTAATATAAATATGACGTTAATTTCGACAAAGAAATACATCAGGTTCGAGAATTGCCACACTTCTACAAAGGCGTAGAGATATTTTTAAAATTTTAACACAAAAATGTAGCATTCCAAAATGTTAGCACGATAGCGAGGGTATAGAAATATTTCACCATACTTTTTTTATCTTGAGTGAGATAAAATATTGATTTCTCATGTTTAAACACATTTGGAATTTCTGTATATGGACGAAAACCTCCTGAAGAAAAAAAGTTATTAAAAATGCAATTAAATACGATAACGAGGAGTTAAGCTGCACCTGTCATTTTTAGAGCGCGGTTTTTCTTTCTTGTGTGTGTGTGTTGGGAGGAGGGAGAGGGGGGGGGGCTGGGGTTGGGAAGGAGCATTGTTTGCCTGTTTGTCAAGTCATAGCAGTTGTATTTTTAGTTTAGTTTACAAGTATCCACATGGTTGTTAAATAAACGATAGATTTCTCAAGTTCAAGCTTATTTTTCGAATATTTGTCTATGGCTGAAAAAAGCCGGGAGAGAAAATGCCAATAGAAACATGTTAGTAGTAAGTTTTAATGAAAACAGTGTGTTAAGCTGCGCCTGTCATTTTTAGAGAGATTTACAGTTTTTTAATTTTTTGTTTTATTTTTATTTTTTATTTTATTGGGGGGGGGGAGCTCTTTGTATGTTAGTCAAGTCATGGTCAGTGTGTTTTTTCTTTCGCTCATCGATTAGCAACTGTGTTGTGTGTTTATTTTGATTTTGTTTCAATAAAATTCAAGTTATCGGATACTTGATGCCTGTCTGTAATTCTATACCATTGGGCCAATTTTTGGATCGGTCATTCTAGAACCTAATGCATTCCATTGGTCTTGCACCCAGATCTAAAAAGCACCAATTTGTTCCGCATATCGACAGTACAGAAAAGTCTGTGTGTGTGTTTTTTTTTGCCTAATTTGATTGAAGTATCAGAACGGGCGACGCGTGGGGAATGCAAATACGGTCAGTCGATACAAGCCAGCATTTGAACAGCGATAGGGGAGGAAAATGTAAGCACATTTCAGTGAACGTCGGATGGACATTTAGGGCACTCATTTCCATAATAACACACTGACCCCCACCGACGATTGAGAAAAAACTAAGCCAATATTATTTGAGACCAGTGGCGGCGTCTCTTTCTTCGTACTATATTGGCATAGTTGCTTTGAAACATGTGCACAAATGGCCACTGAAGGCCAGTTTTAGATGTCAGAGGGGCTTCTATTTATAGACTGATACGTTCGTGGCTTATCGCTGCCGGTCACATACATAGAAAACTGCAAGTCAATCACTATAAACCGACGCGATCTTGGTCAGACTTTGTTCAAAATCAGAAGGGCATTGGTGATGTTGAAAATGTAGTGGCTTAGACGTGGCTGTCAAAAAGCTGACAAGACAGGTAGAAGTGTGTATCAAGAACTGTGGTCATTGCAACGAACGCCGTGACAATGAATAAATATGTAGTTAAATGGATATAACACCTATATTCCGTTACTTGTATTTTCTGTAAATGCAAATGTCAATTATTTCTTCACTCCGATTTTGTTGCATAAATGAAATCGTTTAATCAGTAAAGAGAGTTGAACGTTGAAAAAGATAATTGCGTATTGTCTTAGCAATATCTTTCAGGTCCTTTCAAACTTAAAGTAGAAAATCGTATAACTTTCGAGAAAGCTGGCAATGCAGTCAGCAGGTTTCGACTGTACACGGCCCTACATTGGATTTTCTCCTATTAATGTTAAATAAACTGGTGTTATTTCGATTATATAGGGCTTGATTGTCATGATATTTTATAACATAGTTCAACGCTGCGTATGACCGAATATATTCTCATTATCTGTTGGCGAGGGTGTGAGTTTTCTGAACATCACAAGATCACGAGTTCTGCTTCTACGACATGATATATGATTGCGAAATAATCGAGAAACACTCCTATCACAAGTTGAGTAGTTACTCAGATCGATACGGACCCTAGGAAACCATACCTGTTTGGATATACAGTATATATTTCACAAGCACATAGGAGGAGATAGAAATAGCGAGGCGAGACACTTGAGAGTTGGCAATAATTAGCTGGTATACGAGGCTTCATTTGGTATGAAAAAAATAGCCATAATGGGTTAATACTCAGAGGGGGATTTCACTCATTGATGCATAGTGATGAAGGTCTACCAAATTTGCATCTCACAGCGAACTGTCAGCCAGCGTGAGCTAGGGTTAAAATTAAAAATCAAATTCAACTGTGAAGCATTAAAATTTATGTAGAAAAGGATATTAGCTTGCTGAATCACTGACAGTCAAATGTGTAATGTTTAAAGCAATGATAATTTATAAGTGACTACTTCAGTGATAAGCTTATCATCATTTGAATGAAATGTTTGATGACGGCAAATAAGGAAGGTAAAATGAACCAGTCAGCATTGTGTTTATTCATGAGAACTTCTGATAAAAAAAGCGAACCTTCTTCATTCAGTTAATGGATAAAAAAAAAACAAACATGAACGAGTTTGATTCACTGCTGTTATTGACAGCTGTTTGATAAATAGTGTAATGTGCATGTGTAGCTTTGTACGTGTTCATGGACTGTGAAAACTGAAATAGAAAATACTGCACAAACATCACAGTTACACTTTGCTTATAGATGCATACAATGTAACTACAGCCTTTTATCGAAATTCAACCCCCCTCTCTCAGATTGGATATTCGTTACTTTAAAATCAATAGAATGGCTTAAGTATTGTTTAAAGTATATAAGTCAAGAAGGATATCTGAAAGTATTAATTTAAAAGCCCATTTCAGGAACGATTCGATTTTGTAGAATGGATACACAGAATCAAAGGTAAAATGACATTAACATTTTCTTTTTTTTCGCGATAAAAAAATACACATCAAGGCCCTTTGTTATTGAATTGCTTCTATTATGTAAGTAGCTTGCATGTAAGTTGTCAGTCAGCGAAGACTGGCAGCTACAAAATTGAAAATGACACACTGATTTTTTTTTAAAAATATACAGCATAATGATTGAACATGTCGTATAACGATGGCTGTAAAGATGCGTGTCGTTTGAAAGAAGTTGTTGAATACACACACACACACACAAACGCACACACAATCACACACATAAAAACCTTGCTATCTATCATTCTTCAAATTTGGAAGATTGGAAATTATTTCCCCACATTAAAAACAACAATAGTTTAAAAAAAGTAATGAAAAAAGACAAAGACAGACTTGACGGTGCAGTATCGCTTTTGAGATTGCCCATGTCTTAACTAGGGTTTTAATTTTTTATTTTCTCTGCTGAAATAGCTAGAAAACGGTGGACACATAAACACAGAAATGACTTTTGTAAATTCCCCGTCACTTGTACGTTACTGGTTGATTCGAGTGGCATCGGGAAATTTCCAAAAATGAAAAGTAAAACAAAGACAGTAGTAGTTAGCCTCGTAAATTTTGTGATTTTGTTAAAATAAATACACACATTTTGAGGAGAGCTCAAAAAGTGTGTTCTAGCTTGACATGAAAAAGGACAGACTATTGATGCAGTGTTTGCAGCGAGCAGCTTTTATCCTGTGATAGGTCTTTTCTGGCAGTCATAGAAGACAAGCTATTGATTTACATGAAGAAATGGGGGCTTCAGGCGTTGCCTAGGTGAAAAGAAAAAGAAGAAAAACATAAAAACCTCAGACCTTTCAACGTAATTAAATGGGCCAACCACAGATGCGACTGACACGTTTTTAGAGATGTCATTGTTCTGTCGGCGATTCGGGAGGCATTTTCGATTTCGGGGTTGCGGAAGTGCTGGTTACCGACGATTGAAGTACTCGGTGCCAGCATGTCTGGGTGCCGGCGATTGAAGTACTCGGTGTCAGCATTTTTGGGTGCCGGCGATTGAAGTACTCGGTGCCATCATGGCTGGGTGCCAGCGATTGAAGTACTCGGTACCAGCATGTCTGGGTGCCGGCGATTGAAGTACTCGGTGCCTGCATGTCTGGGTGCCGGCGATTGAAGTACTCGGTGTCAGCATTTTTGGGTGCCGGCGATTGAAGTACTCGGTGCCATCATGTCTGGGTGCCAGCGATTGAAGTACTCGGTGCCAGCATGTCTGGGTGCCGGCGACTGAAGTACTCGGTGCCTGCATGTCTGGGTGCCGGCGATTGAAGTACTCGGTGTCAGCATTTTTGGGTGCCGGCGATTGAAGTACTCGGTGCCTGCATGTCTGGGTGCCAGCGACTGAAGTACTCGGCACCAGCATGTCTGGGTGCCGGCGATTGAAGTACTCGGTACCAGCATGTCTGGGTGCCGACGACTGAAGTATTCGGTGCCATCATGGCTGGGTGCCAGCGATTGAAGTACTCGGTGCCAGCATGTCTGGGTGCCAGCGATTGAAGTACTCGGTGCTTGCATGTCTGGGTGCCGGCGACTGAAGTACTCGGTGCCAGCATTTTTGGGTGCCGGCGATTGAAGTACTCGGTGCCAGCATGTCTGGGTGCCGGCGATTGAAGTACTCGGTGTCAGCATTTTTGGGTGCCGGCGATTGAAGTACTCGGTGTCAGCATTTTTGGGTGCCGGCGATTGAAGTACTCGGTGCCATCATGTCTGGGTGCCGGCGATTGAAGTACTCGGTGCCAGCATGTCTGGGTGCCGGCGATTGAAGTACTCGGTACCAGCATGCCTGGGTGCTGACGACTGAAGTATTCGGTGCCATCATGGCTTGGTGCCAGCGATTGAAGTACTCGGTGCCAGCATTTTTGGGTGCCGGCGATTGAAGTACTCGGTGCCAGCATGTCTGGGTGCCAGCGATTGAAGTACTCGGTGCTTGCATGTCTGGGTGCCAGCGACTGAAGTACTCGGTGCCTGCATGTCTGGGTGCCGGCGATTGAAGTACTCGGTGTCAGCATTTTTGGGTGCCGGCGATTGAAGTATTCGGTGCCATCATGGTTGGGTGCCAGCGATTGAAGTACTCGGTGCCAGCATGTCTGGGTGCCAGCGATTGAAGTACTCGGTGCTTTCATGTCTGGGTGCCGGCGACTGAAGTACTCGGTGCCAGCATTTTTGGGTGCCGGCGATTGAAGTACTCGGTGCCAGCATGTCTGGGTGCCGGAGATTGAAGTACTCGGTGTCAGCATTTTTGGGTGCCGGCGACTGAAGTACTCGGTGCCAGCATTTTTGGGTGCCGGCGATTGAAGTACTCGTTGCCAGCATGTCTGGGTGCCGACGATTGAAGTACTCGGTGCCAGCATGTCTGGGTGCCGGAGATTGAAGTACATGCTGCCAGCATGTTTGAGGCTTGTATTTTGTTAACTCTCGGGGGATGGTTGCAGAACAGACAAGCGCAGCACAATGTGTTAAGTTTGTGTTGTAAAGTTGAAAAAAATTTCTCGCTATTTCCCCTACAACAAGTAATAAAATCTGTGGCCTTTAAAAAATAAAACACCCTCCTCAATATTTCTCCCTGCCCGCCCCCCAGAAAAGTTCGTGCGACTGGCAGGCTGGGGGGGGGGGGGGGAATGGGGCGGGTAAGTTGGTAACAATATTCATCAATCCATGTGGCCTTCGGATGCGGTTATACAATTCTTTGCTGAAAACACGCTCGCTTTTTCTTGTCGTGTAGAATATTCTACGTTTTTTTTAGCTCAGTTGAATTCGTGTATGTGTAGATTGAATTCGTATTCATTTGAGAGTGATTTGTGAGGTTTAACTCGTATGCATGTGAGAATGAATTTGTTTGCATGTGAGATTGAATTCGCAGACATCTGAGACTGAATTCGTATTTTTTAGATTGAATTCGTAATGCATGTGAGATTGAATTCGTATGCATGTGAGAGATTGTGTGTGTGTGTGTGTGTGTGTGTGTGTGTGTGTTCGTGTGTGTGTGACTTAATTCGTATATATGTGAGCTTGAATTCGTATGCATATGAGATTATATTCGTCTGTATGTGAGACTGAATTTATATCCATGTGAGATTTCGAATCCACGACGAAAAGTCGCTCGACGAAAAATCGGGATACCGAGATTTCACATATAGACCATAAAAGTTACAGTTTAAACGCTTAACTTTCATTGATCATTTTCGGTTTGTCTGTGATTTTCTATCGATAATATGTCGTGTTTCCTATCTGCCTTGAAGGGCTTCTTAACAGACAGGGGCTTATATAAGACCATTTTATCACATTACCTTAATAGCTTTGCCCAGGCGGAGTGCTTTGTCAACCAGTAAAAAGTTAATAAGGAGTTCAAGATAGTACAAAAGATATTGACAAATTGTTGCGTAAATTGGTGACTACTGCCGACTTCAGACTAAGCACGTCATAGAAGTAAAATAGGCCTCGGGCTTTGGACTTAGCAGACGAACTGACGTATCTCTGCACTGTGTACATCTGTTTTCAGAACCCAGACTATTCTAGAGTTAGAAATAATAGAGGCACGCAGAATATTGCCCCGAACCCTGTCCCAGCCCCTGCTAATGGCAAACATTGCACTCTCATTTTGAATTATTCATAAGCCATTTAGCATTTCGTTTAGTAGTCCGTATTTAAGCAAAATCGTGTTAAATCAACAGTACGACAAGAACAGCACCAATGGCGTTGTCTTCGGCATGTTTCTTAGATAAAATCACAGCCCTAGAGGTCAGCTTTATTGCTGAATTTGTAGAACCAGTTTGATGGTGATGCCGATCTATCATTTTTTTTGTCAGGTGTCTCATTCGATTCTTGTCAAGTTTTCTTTCATTTGCAAATAAATCGCTTGACAACCAGGAAATTTGCATAACATACATGGAGATCATTTCGGTGATAGGGTATGCAGATTGATAGAAAGGCAAAGTTGTGCATTTAACAAAACAATATAATGTGCCCTATTGGGTTTTTAAATGAAATTACCTGTTTAATAAATTGTGCATCTACATTTTGTACCTGTGCAAAGTTTTGGAAAGTGGGTATTCCCCTCCTTCCGTGCGTGCGAACGTTCCGAATGGCCCGTCGCTCAGTAAAGTCTGTACTGTGTAATGACGGCAATTAAACAGATTTAGAAATGGTGAAAAAGCGGTTATTTGACTAACACCTAGGTAAATACGCTCGCCATCTGCCGCTAGCTCTGTAACTGCAATGACCTTTCAACCAGTGACAATGGTCTGTGTCAATCAAAAAAAAAATCATTTCTAAAAATGGCCGACTAAGCTCTCGCGGCTTCGGCCGTTAGTCGTGTTCTAACACGAAGCCGACTCACAAAAAGACCTGTCAATTAGTTCGGAAAAGACATCAGACACTTTCTTCATATTAGCTGGGCCTTTCTTTCCTTGAATGTTTAACTATGGTTCTAAACAAAATAAACTGTTGAAAGCCCGCCATCAAAATAACAATGGCTTATGGTCACCATCAGATGGGACGTCAGGGGACTTTGGCAGATGTCCTCACGCCCACACTAATGCTTATGTTAAGTATTCTTGCATACTTTAGTGTCATCATCGCTTGCATTTTTCACTTTCTAAAGAAGTGCTTCTTTGTTGATGAAAAGAAAACTCAAAATATCTTAAAGCCACAATATTCAATGGGACCGTTTTACGCTTTTTTCCATATCGCAATCAGTTTCTTTGGAATTCTTTTTTTCCATATTGCACATTGATTATTTTGTTATTATTTATAAAAATCACGACTGTTGTTTGTATAGATGAAGCGTTACTCTGTGTTGTGAGGGAGGGGCGATATTTTGTGCATCTTATCTCAGCCCAGTAAATATTCGATGTGGCACAGACGTTAAACAGACGTCGCCAACCGTCTTGGGATCAACGGCAGGATTTGGTTGGAAATGAAAGTCTAATAATGTGTTTCCTCCCACGAGGATCGACACTGCACATATGTCGAGACAGGCGACGTTGTATAGACGACAGAAGAGCGACGTTGTGTAGTCGTCGGGGCAGCGACGTTGTGCAGTCGTCGGGGCAGTGACGTTGTGTAGTCGTCGGGGCAGTGACGTTGTGTAGTCGTCGGGGCAGTGACGTTGTGTAGTCGTCGGGGTATGGCGTTGTATAGTCGTCGGGGGTAGTCGTCGGGGCAGCGACGTTGTGTAGTCGTCGGGGTATGGCGTTGTGTAGTCGTCGGGGGTAGTCGTCGGGGCAGCGACGTTGTGTAGTCGTCGGGACAGCGACGTTGTGTAGTCGTCGGGGCAGTGACGTTGTGTAGTCGTCGGGACAGCGACGTTGTGTAGTCGTCGGGACAGCGACGTTGTGTAGTCGTCGGGGCATCGACATTGGGAAAGCGAGAAAGGTTTTTATAATCACACGTTTTTTATTGTCTCTGTGTTCATATCACTGCGTTCCTTGACTTTTATCAAAGTCTGCATTCCATTGCTCATCCACCTTTGTGACAAAGTCGCTGCAAATTGTTTATGGCGAAAAACAACCAACTACCATTTTATTGAAAGGTTAATCGACAGGCGTAGAGAACCCAAAGAGGCGTTGGTTGACGTCACAAAGTTTAGGGGCCGTGAGGCTTTTACATCCAAAATTACATACATTGCCAATTTTATCTATATTGCGTGAAATACAAGGCCAGTATATAATAATAATAATAATAATAATAATAATAATAATAATAATAATAATAATAATAATAATAATAATAATAACAACAACAATCATAAGGTTAGGTGATTAACGTTATTTTTCTTTCATGCACATTCTGGAGTAGAATATGGTAAAAAAAATCGTCGACTACAGACGAAAACTATGTAAACATCGCTTGGGTATCTTAAGATTGCCCGAAGCAGCAGATGAGTTGTTACACTTGTGTCTTATAAAATGCAATGAATTAGTTTGGGTATGAAAATGCCAGCCTTCCTTGTACTGAGTCCCTTGTGTTCTGTTGTTACTTCCGCCTCTATTGACAATAAGTGGGTGGGGGGAGAGGACTTTCTTACAGGAAGTCTCAGTCGGTATGTTTCGAATTTCCGCGAATGTTCTGTGTGAAATGAACCGCCCACACCTCAACCCCTCTTGTGAAATATCACTCACTCCACCTGGTAATTACTTAGCCCAAACCTCGGGGCTGGTAAGCATAGAAAGGGGCTAGTATGACTTAGCGCAGACCTCAGGACTTGCAAGCATAGAAAGGGGCTAGTATGACTTAGCACAGACCTTAATTAGGACTTGTAAGCATAGAAAGGGGCTAGTATGACTTAGCGCGGACCTCAGGACTTGTAAGCATAGAAAGGAGCTAGTATGACTTAGCGCAGACCTCAGGACTTGTAAGCATAGAAAGGGGCTAGTATGACTTAGCGCAGACCTCAGGACTTGTAAGCATAGAAAGGGGCTAGTATTACTAAGCGCAGACCTCAGGACTTGTAAGCATAGAAAGGGGCTAGTATGACTTAGCACAGACCTCAGGACTTGTAAGCATAGAAAGGGGCTAGTATGACTTAGCACAGACCTCAGGACTTGTAAGCATAGAAAGGTGCTAGTCTGACTTGGCGCAAACCCCCGGGCTTATAAGCAAAGAAAAGGGCTTACTTTTTTCATGTTCCTTGCTGTTCGTCCGTCCACCACTGCAACCCCAAAAATAAAGAGAAGAAGAAGAAGAAAAAGAAGAAGAAGAAGAAGAAGAAGAAGAAAATCGCAGGTGCTGTTGAGAAATGATCTCACGTGTACATGCAGCTAGTTTATACATGCTATTACATAATTGCCAATGACAGTTGACATACATCTTAATGAAAGCGTAAGTTGCCATGGCAACCAGTGTTGATTATTATAGCTACAGGTATGTCATGTGCATATAGGCAGGTTACTTTAATTGCCGCTACCTGTCGATATTCTACTTTCTCAGTATGCCACATGTTGCACTGTTTTTTTTATTTATTTTTTTTACGAGGCACCAGTAATATGAAAGCGTCACTCAAAATTCGTTTTGACCGATCCTCGCTATGACGCACTTCCGGTGGTAAGACTTTGTATCGGGGTCGACGTGGCAATGGGGAACGGGGTAACTGGGGGGAGTAGGTGGTTAGCTTAATGCCATCTTCAGCCACCAGTCCACATAAAACCCCTGACAGGTGTGGTGTAACAGTCTCTCCTCCACCCTATCAGCTACATCTCCCCCCCCCCCCCCCCCCCGCTTTCTTGGATGTTTAGGTTATTAGCCCTCAGATATTTTGCACTCTTCCCCCCCCCCCCAAACTGATGTATGCCGAAAACTTAGTTGTTAATATTCAACTTTTTTATTTTACTTTATTCGGAAAAAAGGTAATTAGAAAACCTTGAATACTTTGGAGCACCTCTGTAATTGCATTCTGCGGAAGATATGGATCAGTGAGCCAAGTCAATACTCACAAGATTATCTCTTGTAGTATTGTATGGACATAAAAGGCCTTTATCTAAATTCGGTGTTATTAAGCTTCTGGAGTAAATAGTGATAGAGTTAAATTGATATTATTACGAGATCAGAGAATATAATTTCTTGGGGTGAGGGGCGGGGGTTAGGACAAGTAGGGGAAGGTCATAATTTGTTGGGGGGGAGGGGGGGTAGGTCAGATGGGGCAAGATCATAATTTGTTGGGGTGGGGGTGGGGGTAGGCCAGGTGGCGGAAGATAGACAACGCTAGCTACTCTGCTACCAGGGGAGGGGGCTGGACTAGTCTGGTGGACTAGTGGGAAAAGGCCGCACAGGCAGCCAGATAGACTGCCCCCCCCCCGATCTGTGCAATACAAACAGCGAGCCTTCTTTTTTTAACGGTTTCAAGAGATCCTTGTTTGTAGGCGTTGACTACTAATTATTCAACGAAACTTCACGATAATTTGTGACCACGTTGAAATTGTCAAGGCACATCAAGTGGTGACGTCACAGTGTGACAGCAAGCTAATTACAAATAGATTGCTGTTGTTCTGAATAGAGGACCGGTCATAACCACTGACGCTCCCTGGTACTTGTGAAAAAAAAATTAAGAAAAAAAAACGCGTACTAATAAATGTTCGCTAGCTGAACCCCTAATCTAAAATGGGCTCAATGTGAATAAAATGAGATTTATTTAAGAATCAATTAATCTTGTAAAAAAAATAACATAGTTTACAAGATGTTTAACAAAGGAGAGATGCTTATAAAAGTGGTTAAAATCCGGGGAATTAGCTGGTAAATCAAGGATTTCGATACACATGCTTGTCGCTCCCACAATAAATATTATATTATTTACTGCATATTATTATAATTTAAAAAGAAGACCCTTTTAGTAGTTTCTTCATGGGGATCATTAATTATTTCATGAAAGGAGAGACGCCACAATCGCTATTTAAATAATAGTTAAAAAAAGGATTAAAAAAGGCGAGAACATTTGTTTGATGGTCTGCGGTTATTGCACGTAATTTACATCAAATTTTCATACATTATTTACTACACGACTTTTGTGTACGAGCTGCACTGTTCAATCAGGCTAAATAGCAGATTTGGTTTCCAAATGGAATACAATACGTTTATTTGCGTCCGCCAAAGCTGTTTGATTACCATGAATTTAAAGAAATATTTTTTTGGAAATAATATGTGGCAATGAATTTAAAGAGAGCATTAAAGTGCCTACTTATTTTCCCCGTCAAAACATTTCCAAGGAAGTCAACTGCTTCTTATCGCTTGTCCATTGTTCCTAGCCATTATTTGAAGGGGTGGTGAGGTTACTTTTTCAATTTATTTAAACGTTTAAGGGCCGTTAATAACTTCGTGTGTATTTGATAAGTAAACCCAACCAAGGCTGTTATATCGCCAAGGGTTGTATTATGCAGGAAGCACGCCCCATTGTGGGTCGGAGGTAGCTGACCTGTTAGAGATGTTTGTACAGTAGAAGCCCTTCTACCTCTCCCCCCTCCCCCTTCCCTCGCCCAACACCCCTGGCCTTATCAAGGCACAGCTCAGCAGCGGGACGAAGGACCAGCTCGTGTAGCTGCAAAATAAGTCGTTGCATGGATTATGAAGCTGTAGAATTTGCATATTGAGAATCGAAGGAAGATTATGTTATTTGACAAAATTCAAATGTGGTAAGGTTATTCGCATTTAATTTAAAATTTCAGTCTCATTTGAAATATAGCAATCTAGGGCTGGAGGCAATGTTTATTATTTCATAACATTGATTCATATCGAAGTGAGGTCGTAAGGTCATCAATTTACTTGGTTGTGTCGTATTTTTAGACATTTTTGTTCTTTATGACAAGCAGTAAAAATACGCTGCTACGTGAAAAAAATAAACATTTTGCCGATAATAGACAAAATAGAAAAGAACCGTTGCTTTGTGGCGCAGTGCTTAGTGGTACCTGTCAATCAACAGAAACCCTAGGGCAAGCACTATATTTGGATATCTAATTATTAAAAGTTTTAAAAATACGTATGAACTGTTTCATCAATGCGTACGGTAGGTAAAATGGTCACGTGACAAATTTCACATGTCATTTTTTTTTCATTTCGTTGGCATGTGTTTGTATTTGCAAGCTGACGATAGTAGTTGTGTGTCTATATATATACCTTTCAACTTCTCTCATGAGCAGTGTAAGTTAAGTGACTAAAATGTTTATATTCAAAATAAGTAAAGTTTACATTGGAGTTTCAAGTGGTTGCGGTTTTAATATAAGAAGATTTTAGACTAATTTTGAAATGTTTTTCATTTTGAGTTGAATAGAGGAGTGCATTCACTGTTCGTCTTTGTAATGGGAGGATAGTTTCTTTTCTGACTGCGGCAGGATGTTTGGTAACAATTCAAATCATGCAAACTGAAATAAATGAAAGAGGGGCTTGGTTTTTTTTTTGACGTGAAATTAGCGTGTAACAAGGTGAAGTCAGAACAACCCAGGCACGCAGTTAGTCTGCATTATGCAGTAGTTAGATATATTTACCGATAACATCTAATTTGTCGTGGTTGAATTGTGTTCACAATCGTGATGTCCAAAGTGTAAACATTACCTTTTTGCAACAATATTAACAAGACAATAGTGGCACTGTAGATCACATGATGTAACAATAACTGCGAGATTTAACGTGATCAACTGCGAGAGATACTAGCTATGAATATTTTAGAGATTGTCGGTGCTGTATAGGCCGTCAATGCTCCTCTTTTTTTTTCTTTGTTTTTGTTTTCCTAGCCCCCACCCCCGATACCATCTGAGAAATGTCATGGCAACGAACGTAACATACATACATTCAATTTGAGTAGTAAACAAATCATAGAACGTGACATACATATATTCAGTCGAAATCGTTGACTAACTGTACCAACGCAACATACGTATATTCAGATTTTAGTCGTTGACTAATTATAGAACGTAACATAATATATTCAGTCTGAATCGTTAATTATAGAACGTAAATCGTTAATTATAGAACGTAACATACGTATATTCAGCTCGAGTAGTTAACTAATTATAAAACGGGTTACCTCTTCTAAGTCGTCTAAACTCCGCCTTCCGTCTGACGAGGCTTTTGTCTGACAACTAACCTACTGGTTTTGTGAATCGATAGCCTTAGCTGTCCCCACAGTTTATTTATTTTGAGGCCGAATCATTCTTGATATAATGTCCAATGTCCAAATGTACTGTTACTTTGTGGCGACACTCTTAAAAATAAGGTACCAACACTACCAACTCAGGTATCGCCAACCAGGTACCAGTTTTGGCGGGTCGTATAACCATTTTTTCTTGTATGTTTTAATTTTTTTATTTATCATCGATATCATCATTATCACTTAGCAATTCGTTTATCTTATGTCGAAGATACCGAATTGGATTTGTTTTTGTAATAAATGCGTTTTTTATCTAGCACAGACAAGTTTATTAAGTTTCTGATGATTTTGCCATCGTTTACATTGGACTGTATGGGCACAGTCGTTCCCACAACGTCACACACTGGACTGGATTCGAACCCGAGGCCATTCGGTTCTGTTCCCGGGAATATTTTACTCTAACTGTCAAAATTCCTGATTTTTAACAGTAGTTAAGATATAAACACCTCAGTACACCGTAAACACCTAGTATACAGTAAACATGGGGCATTGACTCTAAAGGCAAAAAATAAAAAAAACAAAAAAAAACAACAAAAACAAAAATCCGGTGTAACAGGCTATCTTGCCCCCCCCCCTGTACAGCTTCCCCCCCCCCCCGGGGGGAAGCTAGACTAGGCTATCTTCCCCCCTCTGGGATATTTTGCCCCCTCCATAAAAAACCGAATAAATGAAACAAATACTTAACTGCAACAGAAGTTTTAATGGTAAATGATCTATATACAGTACAATTTCTTCTATGTTTGAAAATTATTAAGTTTTTGCGTAATTCAACAGTCATTTACACAATTCACTGCAGTTCACTGCGCTTTTGGTCCAACCAGGTCAATGCCGATTTATTTTCATTTATTATGTCTCCCCGACCAAGGGGAGACGTATAGTGTTTGTACGTTCTGTGTGTGTGTATGTGTGTACGTCCATTTATATCTGTTTTAGTGACCACCATCTGTTTGGTTTATTTTGAGTTTTTTTACAATCAATTAAGGTTATGTCTGCAGGAATAAATATTTTATTTCAGTAATTAAAAAAAAAGGATTTTTTTTTTGGAGGGGAGAGGGGGGGATCATGGGTTTAGTCGGGGAGACATTTGTTTTTGTTTACAAAAACAAGAAACTAAGTAGGTATCGACTGAAAGTGTATAACATAAGCCTGTACTCCTATGTTTTGTGAGCACTGGCCGCTCTAGTTTTCATTTATTTTCATTCACTACTTCTTTTCAATATTTCCTCTACTGATCAAGTTATTAATTTACAATTAAAATAAAAAAATGAAATGCTCATGCCCTTTTGCATACCCTTTTAAACTTCTCAATTCGGAGTAAACTTTTGCCGCAAAATCCATTTCCCTGAGATTGTTTGTACTGTTATGCATTATTGTCGAATACAATTGATCAATCAAAATGGATTATAAAAAGAGATGTGCCTTTATTGCAGTCAACTCTAAATCCCCCGATAACTGTGAATAGAGAGCGAGTATACAGACGGATTACCCTTTATGTAAAATACAACTAAAAAAACTTTTATTTTAGGGGGGGGGGGCAAAATATCCCAGGTGGGGGAAAGCTGAACAGGGGGCAGAATATCCCAGAGGGGGGCAAGATAGCCTAGTCTAGTTTAAAATACAACTAAAAAAACTTCTTTTTTTTGGGGGGGGGGGCAAAATATCCCAGGTGGGGGGAAGCTGAACAGGGGGCAAAATATCCCAGAGGGGGGCAAGATAACCTAGTCTAGCTTCCCCCCAGGGGGGAAGCTAGACTAGGCTAGCTTGCCCCCGGGGGGGAAGCTATACAGGGGGCAAGATATACTGTTACACCGGGCCATAATATCGGTTGTTGATGTTCGCACGGAGTACTCAGCTGACCCATAGTAGGTAACACGTGGTTCTAAAATAAATAACCATTTGAATACAGGACAGAGATATACCGCATTAGATTTATAAATCGCATAAACCTTTACGTCAATGTCAGTTTGTTTTTGTAAATGAATAAAGAAACAAATACAAGAAAGCATGAGAACAGAACGGCAAGCCTAAGTGCTTCATTCGGTGTTTTTTGTTTGTTCTGACATAAAAACTTTCCAAACACAAACATAAGGCATGCGTCATATTTCATACATGCAATAAATACATCCTAAGTATGTTTATTATTATTCGAAAAAGTACGTGATAATTGATTCTTGGTGCTTATTTATTTTGACAAATATGAGAATGTTGTGATAATTAAAATTCGATATATGGAAAGTCATTCGAGTTCGAACTTAAATATTTTGATTATTGTATGTTTGTACTGTGAGAAAATATGCGAGGTCACGTGGGCCCCAGGGATGGGAAATGTACAGGCCCGTGTGCCAGCGGTGCGCAGATGTTGTGTTGGACTCGCAGATGTAAAAAGTACATCGGGCCCGTCCAGATTTGGACCTGCGCAAATATCTGTCGGGCCTGCGCATTCTGAGAGCTGAGGGCCCGAAGGGCACCGGGGACATTTGAAGAAGTTGCACACTGAGACAATATACCTATATTTCAATTCAATATAAGAAAATAGAGTGACTGGATATAATCAAAAGAACTGTAAAAACTTGTTTCAGTTGCCTTTTGAATTTATCCATTTTAAAGATAAAATGATTTTTTTTTCAGTTGCCGCGGCAAGATGAACAGTTGCTTAAATAGCGTGGCTAGCCACGTGACAGTTGTAACCATGGTGATTGTTGATTTACTTGTTGTGACGTCATTGCTTATCATCGACCAGGGCTTAATATGTGGTACGTAAGAATTAAAATTTTATATATTTACAAAATACTTAAAAAAATAAGGAAAATGAAAATGTGGTTAAAACATGAATTAAAATAATGGAGATGGAAATTCTTTAGATATAAGAAAGTCTTCTAACTTGATTAACATAGCTAAAAACTTTTTCCTATAAGATGTTTCTTCGTCTAGATCCTGGGGGGTCAGTCTCCAAATCCAGCGGAACAAGTTTAGCAGAGAAAAGCGACGAGCCATCGACAGGCGTGGAAGACGCGGAGAACGCTTTGCATGTCGTGCAAATCACTCTTCTGTCCACCTTCATGTTCAAGGTATGCCCGTGTCACCATGGCAACAGACGACCATTTAAAAAATGTATATTAAATATTAGCAATTATGTACTGATACGTCAGTGGCCATGATGATGAGATTTAAGGGACATGGTTTCCACATACTAGCTGGTTCCGTGTACAGGTTCCGTATTTTTATTCCGTATACTGATTCCATATACTGATTCCGTATACTCGTTCCATATACTGGTTTCGTATACTGTTTCTGTGTACTGGTTACATATAGTGTTCTTTGGCAACTACCCATTTGCGTGGGTTACCATACGATTGCCATAGCGCCTTTCAAATGTATGGTACAAGTGTAGCCCGGTGTAATGAAACGTTTTGACCCCCAAACAAATCGACCCCCGGTCGATTTATTTTAAAACAAACAGACCCCCCCCCCCCCACCCCGGTCGATTTGTTTTGGGAAAGCCCGCCATAACAAACAGACCTCCCCTATAATGAAATAAAAAAAATCATGTTTAAATATAAAATGGAAGTAAAAAAGGTGCATGTGGTCTTTAAATACTATTTTAAGCATTTTCTACCTCTTGTTGTAGAAAATTATTATTTTGAGCCTTTGAAATGCAATTATTGAGCTTGGACGGATTTTTTGGTGACTGTATGTTAGTGATGTCGGAAGTGTTTTCGTGTTTGAAAATGTAGATGTGAGTTGCTAGATGAATTGTTATTCGTGGATATAGTTTTAATTTCAATTAAAGAAACTAATAAGGTGGCCATATGTGGAAAGAAATAACGGAATCAACAAAAAAATAAGAGGGTTAAAACATTTCAGGGGGGAGGGGAGTCTGTTTGTTTTAAAACAATTCGAAAGGGGGGTCGATTTATTTTGGTTGTCAACACGTTTCCTTACACCGGGACAAAAACCCACGCAAATAGGGCAATAAGAAAATGGCGTCACTTTGCTACAGTCTTCCTCGTGTTCTTTATCCCGCGGTACACACGTAGGATCAAAGAGTCTGTCAACCAAGCAGTCTGATATGGTCAAACTATCACACTGTGCTTAAAAGTTGTCACCTTATAATTTGCTGAATTAAAAAACTGCTGTTTTAGCGAGAAATGTATGAAAATTAAATTTAAAAAATTAAGTCATGGTATTGCCATATGGCAATGTAGATTTGGATTTCAGTAAAATTCGTACTGAGTATGTGTGGCTGGAAATGCTCCTCCCCCCTCCCTTTCCTCCGAAGTCAGTGATCTTTTTGAATCGACAAAGTGCTGATCGTTTCCGTTTAACCCGTGGTTTAGCGAGCTTCTGGACTTAAATGACCTGCAGCAATTGAGCGGTTATCTCTTACGGAGCAAGATATTGTTGTTAAAAATGGTACTGAGTGCCTTTTTTATTTCGTTCAAATTGAAAGGCAAATGAGCGAATAATAATAATAATAAATAAATAAATAAATAAAGTCCTGTAGTGGGGAAGTACTCTGATTTTCCAAGCTTGTGTGATTTTTAAAACCACCCACCAGTTCCAGTGTTCCAAGAAATAAAGCCTGAGTGCTAGGTGAGATTCATGGGAAGGAGGGGTTGGGGGAGGCTTATTAGTTCTGCTTAATGTTGAATTTTGTGGGGGGGGGGGGGTGTTTGAGAGGAAAGTAAGGTGATTTTATTTTACAGCGTGGGTTTTTTTGCAGGCTTTCTTAAGAATCATTGCCGCTGGAGGGGATCTCATTGACGATAAGCTGCAGGTAGTAAACCTTGTCTATTTGTATCAATTATTCAATTAATTAATAATAAATTAATTAAAATTAAAACAATTGAGGGATATGGTTTTTAATACAAAATATACTTAATGCGCTCATTATTGATTGACTGATTTATTGATTGATCGGTTGATTTGCTTTAACAGAGGGGTTTCTTTTTTTTATTTGGAGGGGGGTATGAGCTTCTATTTTAAGGTACTGCCAATATTTATGGACTTACATGGTGTTATCTTTAACTTTCGATATTTTTGGGTAATGCATTAATTTGTGCTGTTTTTAAAACAGAACTGCAAGGCTTCTTATGTAAGACTGTTGCATATCAAGTGTAATTTATTCTTTGCACGTTGGTGACTCGAGAACTTCTCATAATTTTAAAATCAGATCTCGTTCACCTTAAAGTGTTAATTCCCAAACCTTGTTTAAATCCAGCGGGAACTTGCAGTAGCAAGTCTTTTTAATAATATTTTATGTTTACATTTACCTGTTACAGGAGTCTCTTTTTTTGCCCAATTATGCAGAGTGGATTTCTTTTCGTGGGCGTTAAAAAGCAGATAACAAAAAATATCACGCAATGAACACTGTGAATCGTTTTTATCTCGTGGCCACGATATCGCTTGAGAGAGTGATTTCAAACGATATACATTGATCAAATCACACAGAGAAACAGACACACAAAAAAGCGGACACAATGTAGTTATTACTATTACTTAAAAGTTTAAATTGCTGGGACTGTGCATATATACAGAAACAGATTGAATGACGACGAATTTACCGACGTTCAATTCCGTTAAGGCGAATTTATGTAACGTTAAACTCAAGCATTGATAAGCAAGAAATACCATTGAAATCAATTTTAATACCTTTTATCGTATTCAATCGATGCAGGTTTTTTTTATTTCAGATTTTCGACTGTCTCGTGGTCGTGGTGACATTCTGTTTATACATAGCTTTGACAGCAGCCGTGGAATCGCGCACGGTCACTTATTCTGTGGGTTACCTTATCGCCTTCCGACTGTGGAGAATAACACGGATACACAAAGGTAAGGGCAGATTAACTCTACCCTTCTCCAGATTTTAAGGTGAGGGTAGATACTCTCTACCATTCTCCAGATTTTATGCTCGACCCCCACCCCACCCCCCTGCCCGACGTGAACACTACTATTTTCCACACAAATATATAAATACGAAATTGAATAGCACCCTTTACAAATTTTGTCTTAAAACCGTTCCCACTTTTGAAACGAAATGAATTCAGTTTAGTAAAGCTATCCATCGATCAATTCGCTCCTGATGCATTCATCCATCCGTCCGACCACCTCTCCATACTCCCACCCACCCCAAATAAATAAATAAATAAATAAATAATTTAATATTTTTTCTTTCAAAAGTGCGTTTAGCAAGTAATTAAATTAAAAAAGAACGTAATAAACATAAATTACTAAATAATTGAATGTGAGACCAGACAGAGGAGGGGCTGGTGTTATCACCTCAGTGGAGGGGTATCCGTCGCACAATCGGTTTTTTCAGCAATCGTTGAGCCGACGAGGCGACGGGCTGAGAGCTTACTGGTGTCACACAGGAAAGCCTGGAAACATACGGACGACCAACTGAAAGCCGCCCAAGCTAGAATAGAAACTCAGCAGGTTCGCACTCCAACCCCGGGGTAGGGGGTGCGAGGGGACGGGGTGGGACACTTCGTATCATAGGTTTACCATGCGAGTGCAAAAAAGAACGCAGGCAAAGGGGATAATTTTGAGCATAGACGCGGAACGAAAAGGGGAGGGGGGGGGGGTTTCGTTGTGTTTCCCTCAAAAGGGGTGGGGGCGGTGGAGGGGGGGAGGGGGTTCGGTATTGCTCTGAGCATTTGATTAAAACGATATTATTTAACACTTAGCACACCACGTTTATCGTTTTTTGAAAGCCATGGACGCCGATTTGTACGAGAGTGGTTCCCGGAACTCAGACTGCAATCCTCGTGAAATTGATTTTTAAGCTGTTGTTCCCATTGTGGACATTCATACCAGGGAAAGGCTATGTACAGTAAATACATTTGAAACTCAAAAACTCAATCAAGCTATCAAAAGTTTTCATTTTATGATATTGGTTGTTTTGTTTATATTAACTTTCATTGAGGTGGCTTCGGGGAAGGTTTATTAAAAGAGTTCGGTGTTAAGTATAGCTTTTCGCAGAATGCGAGAGGATTGGGGGGGGGGGGCGTTGGCTGATAAAATGCCCTACATAAAAATGCCGGAAAATTATTTAAGTATATTGTTGTTTTTACAGAAAGAAATTGAAATTTTACAAAGCGAAGTATTGAGGCTGCGGAAAGTAGTAAAAAGCAGTGGAGTGGTCACTGCAAAGGCGGATGAAGGGCGGGAAGATGGTAAGACTTCTGTGGCGTGTGTGGTGGGGGGGGGGGGGATGAGTGGGGGTGGTGGTATGGGAGAAAACAGTAAGAAGCAGCAGAGTGGTCACTGCAAAGGCGGATGAAGGGCGGGAAGATGGTAAGACTTCTGTGGCGTGTGTGGTGGGGGCGGGGGTGAGTGGGGGTGGTGGTATGGGAGAAAACAGTAAGAAGCAGCAGAGTGGTCACTGCAAAGGCGGATGAAGGGCGGGAAGATGGTAAGACTTCTGTGGCGTGTGTGGTGGGGGGGTGGGGGGGGGGCGGGGGTGAGTGGGGGTGGTGGTGTGGGAGAAAACAGTAAGAAGCACCAGAGTAGTCACTGCAAAGGCGGATGAAGGGCGGGGAGATGGTAAGACTTCTGTGGCGTGTGTGCTGGGGGGGTGGGGGGGCGGGGGTGAGTGGGGGTGGTGGTGTGGGAGAAAACAGTAAGAAGCACCAGAGTAGTCACTGCAAAGGCGGATGAAGGGCGGGGAGATGGTAAGACTTCTGTGGCGTGTGTGGTGGGGGGGGGGGGGTGGGGAGGGCGGGGGTGAGTGGGGGCGGTGGTATGGGAGAAAACAGTAAGAAGCAGCAGAGTAGTCACTGCAAAGGCGGATGAAGGGCGGGAAGATGGTAACACTTTTGTGGCGTGTGTGGTGGGGGGGGGTGGGGAGGGCGGGGGTGAGTGGGGGCGGTGGTGTGGGAGAAAACAGCAAGAAGCAGCAGAGTGGTCACTGCAAAGGCGAATGAAGGGCGGGAAGATGGTAAGGCTTCTGTGGCGTGTGGGTGTGTTGGGGGAGGGGGGGAGGGTCAGAAGGGGACCACTTGGCATCTTGTTTGTTACGATGCGTTCAAAAAAAAAAAAAGCGAGGAAAGGGGATAATTTTGAAGACAGATGCCGTCCGCGCGGAGTGCCATTTTCGTTAAAACAGGGGGGGATTGTGCATTCAGTACTCCGCATTTCCTACAAAAAGGGGGAATCTGTAAAATATCAAACCTTGGGAACTGTATGCGTAATAATTTTCGTAGAGACGGGAGGGGGTAACTAAGTCTTAAAAATAGTGCACGTTCCCTATTAAAGGTGTCTTTACATGCAATTACTTCACTGATAATCAGTCATATTCATCCAAACCGCCTCATACATACACAAGCGTGAAGAACAGACTTCGTCGTTTTTTTTAAAGAATGTGGTATTGTATTATTGTCCGTTTAACTTTGACTGGTCAGTACGTTCTGTACAGGACCGTCATTATGCTGCAAAAAATGAACAATTTCATGCAGTTTTTTTCTTAAACAAAAAAAAAAAAAATTGCGTTTAAAAGTCGAGAAAAGGAATTTAATATTGAAATGATATATAATTTTTTTAGTTGTATTTGCCTGTTTAGATTGACTTGTGCACTGTTATAAGTAAAGTAATGCACTGTTACATGTTTTTCGTAGAAGTTCATGTTCAAGAAGACCTGTCGGTACAACGGCCTGAGCAAGTGTCTCCGAAGCTTATACGAGTACCTAATGGAGGTGTCCACAGTGCATACTCGTCCCCCGCAGGTCAGGCTTGAATGTTTTGATGCGATACTTTATTATTGTTAATATTATTATTATTATTATTATTATTATTTATGTGAATGAAGCAGAATGTGAAAACTCGATTAGACAGACAATAGGTTGGTTCTACATGTCGTCCGGACGATCGGCATCGCTGTTACGTTGCTTCACATTGCATAATGTGAAGAAAATCGATAAAGTGCGTAGTTTTGAAATGTCGTTTCTGTGATAAATCCGACGCCCACATGACGTCAGTATCTGAAGAATCTAACAGCAGACTGCCAAAAACCAATCGGTTCTTTATTTAGTTAACATCTGTGATGTTAATTTGTTTTGCAAAATGTGTACAAAATATATTTTGCATGTGAAATGGTGACGTAAACGAGAAAAATAGAATGCGTTACTAAAAATGTCTTTTTTTCACATGCGCTTTGTGTTTCTGTGCACTTATAAAAAATATGTTGAAGCTTCCGGTGAGCGACAATAAAGGATTGTAATCTGATGACCACAGGCATAAAATGGCGTTGCCGCCTCACGTTTTTGGCCAAAGGTAACTGAGACCTATCATAATTGTGTTTGTTTATTGTTGCGCAGGTTCACACCATACCCGTGGTACATGTTCACTCCCGGGTACTCCAGAGAGTATCTCGTCCCGCGGGCGGCTAGAAAATGGCAGTGTTATCTCCGACCGCGGGAGCAATAAATTCCCGGATATTGTAGAAGATACTCAACCGTCCAGTACATTCAGTATTCCAGTTGATCGTCAGAATTCCGACGACAGCGCCTTTGTACAGATCGTTCATGAGTGCGAAAGTAGTGCGCGCAAAGTGTCACAACAAAATAGTGCTAATATGCAGCAAGAATATAATGCTGAAAAAGAAAATAATCCCTTGTCCAGTACCGACCCAGTATCATGTACTGTTGTACCCAATGCTTCGACCAAAGGTTTAGTGCGTAGTAACGTAGATGCATGTTGCGGTAACTTTGGTACAAAAATAGAAAACCCGAAACCGGGCACAAGTGAACACAGTGAGAGTTGTGATATTGGCTGTAGAGACCACGAATCGTGTTCACAAAATAACAATTCGATGTTAATCATTGAAGGACCACCATCTGAAGCGGAAATCGCCGAATTCAATAAACTGTCCAATCGCGATAAGCCATTGACTCAAGGACGGGTCAAGGACAGTCTACGTCATTCGGTTAAATCTACGAGGACGATTGGTGATATCAATCGGCGTGCGTCACAAACTGATTCCGAGCATGACGTCAACGATCTGGACGTCTCCTCTCAGAGTCAATCCGTGCCGAATATAGCGGAAAGCTGCGAGCGCTATGACGTCACACATCGGATGAATCGGCTGTCAAAGGGCTTGTCCGAATCCGACCTCCGAGTGAAGGAGAAAGGCGACAAACAGAAGCTGCTTAAAGGTGTGTAACATTTCTTGTGATTTGTGAGAAACGAGCCTTTACCCAGGGCAAATGTGAAATTAATCGTGAAGAGTTCTGTGTGTGAAAAAAAAAAACAGTTCAATAGTCACACTGTGATTTCTCAAAATTCAGACAGCAACGTTCTGAAACTGGCACAGTGGGTTTAACCACTAAAATTTGCATTGATGATTCTGATAAATTTTCGTTAATTTTGGTTAATTATTCTGAAGAAAAAAGGGCAAAAGAGTGTTTTAAATTTACAGGAGAGAGCAGCAAGCTGGGACAAGGGTACGCAAATCCTGCTTTTGGTGCCAGTATGACAGAGGAAGAATTCCGAGAAATACAACGCATTTCCAAACTGCCGTTTGAAGATTCCCTGAATGAAAAGGTAAAAAAAAATCAGTAGAAAGAACTGACTTAACTTTAACTGTTACCCATTCAAACGTCTAAAATACTATATCGACGTTATTTTGGTGTTCAGTGGTAAAGCACTCTCAGTACTTACAAAATTAAGCCTTAAGGAGCTACATTTGTTCCTATCGTGTAGCAATGTTGTCTTCGTTTTTTTTTTCAGGACGATGTACCAATGACGGACCTATAGGGGATTGTAACGTCAGGGTTTTTGAGAACCAGTTTGTACTCTGGAGGACGATGTACCAATGATGGACCTATAAGCGACAAGAACGTCGGGATTTTTGGGAACCAGTTTGTACTCTGGAGGACGATGTACCAATGACGGACCTATAAGCGACAAGAACGTCAGGGTTCTTGGGAACCAGTTTGTACTCTGCAGGACGATGTACCAATGACGGACCTATAGGGGATTATAACGTCAGGGTTTTTGGGGAACCAGTTGCTAATACTTTGTGCGTTCCCAATGCTCTCTCCCTTATCATGCTTTTGTACTTCGATCGTGAGGCAGAATGAATGTGAAGCATAGTATAAATATTGTTCAAATATTGATGATCTCTCATTTAAAATCAAGTGTAGTTTCCAAAATAATATCTAATATTCCTGAGTAGTAGAGGTGAACGCTTTTGTAAACATCCATTCTACCTTATGTGCTTTTGGTCACAATATAAACGCATTTTATTTTTTCAACGCTGTTCGAATTTAGCCATCATTAGAAAATGATCGGATAGACTTGAAAAGCATTCGCGGACAGACAAATTAGAAAGAAGAGAAGCAGTGTAAGGAAATGCTGCAGTGAATTTTAACCCCGAGATGATTAATTGCTTTTCTGTGTTTTTATTTTCATTATTTTACAATGAAGACTTTGTTATTGTTTCACAGTAGTAGTTAGCCCTTTTTTTTAAAAAAATCACAGTGCTATTGTTACAAGTATGCTATGCATATGTGTTCATGAGTTGTCTTGTGTATATTGAGCGAAGACGTTGACTTTGTTTAAAAACAACAACAACAACAACAACAAAACAAACATAAAAACGTTAAAATGTGTACGTGTGCCGTAACTGGGGAATTATCTCCGAACTGTGCACATTGGAAAACGACATTTACCGAAAAGTAGCGATGCTGTGACATTGCTGAAAAGCGGTTCCGAATCTGGCCTGACGCATCGTGATCCATATATTTTTTGATGTTGTTAAATGTTATTTACATGCATCTAAGAAACCTGAAAAAGAATTCCTAATGCCGTCAGAACTTGTTCTGTCGGAAGAAATAATGCGAAAATGCTCTAATTCACTCGCTTAAACATAACAGCAAACATTTTTGATTGTATAAGAAAAGATGCGTTCAGTGTTCACTGTTATTTGTCACAATGCTCTCATATAAGTGAATTTAGTTCTTTTTTCACAATTGGTTTGTGAAGCAAGAGAGCATTATAATAGTGGTTTTCACAACGGTGGCAACTGATGACGTCACAGAACCAATCACCTCCTCCATCTTGAGATGTGTCGAAAACGAGAATATAAATTCAGACAGCATTTCGTTGGTTATCGTTCAATACAGTGAAGGATGTAAAGGAGACTGATTTTGTTATCTATAATGCAAGACTGTACTTTCCATAGGTCAACCAGCTACACGAATCTTGAACCTGCGCCGTGTTCGATCACAGCTCTCTCCAGTTTCCGTCCATGAATCCGTAATATTCAAATACACTCGTCATTCGACCTGCATGTTCCGAGTAGACTGTTTTCCTGCAAGTCAAGATATAGAATTAGCTTTGAACTGGTCTATTGCTGTTGATTCAAGTTTCTTTGTCCAACAACAAACCGCTATGGTGGCTCAATCGGTTGTGTATAACACCTTTTTACTGCGCAGATCCACTGGGGAGGTCAGCCGTTTTATAACAACGAGCTCCTTTGGTTCAATGTAGCTATTTGCGCATGTCCGAGGTCCACCTTTTTCGCAGTATGACCCGAACTTCCAGCGACAGATGAAGGGAAGGTTTGCAATAGGGGCAACGATCCAACTGCGTAGATAGCGTTCTTCAAAAGTTTGGATTACTAAGACTTCGATAGTGCAGTCGTTGGGCTGACACTCGGAAGCAAACTCACGACGCAAACTGTCTGATAAAAACTATTTTGCAATGTTTTGCTTCTGTTGTTCTAAGCTGGATACATTCAAAATGTGATCTAGTTTTTTAAATTAAAAATGCATCTGTTTAGTAAAACAAATGTAGTTGCATTTAATCGGAAAGTATACCAATTGTGTTTATATTAAAATCTCAATAAATAGCGTGTTTCAATCTTAAGTGTTTTTTTTTTTTTTTTTTTTTTTTGGTATTTTAACAAATATACACGTAGATTGATGGTGGTTTTCATTGGCCCATGAATAGTAGTGATAACAAGGGTTTATAGAAAGCAATGCGCAGATAGGTGTTTAAGGGAGGGCGGGGTGTGGGGGGGGGGGGGTGTGGTTGGGAGTTCCAAGGGACTCAGGTTTTTAGCGCGTGTTTGTGTGTGTGGATGGGGGAGGGCTGGACGTTTTGACTTGGGGAGGGGGTTTGACATACTTTTGACTGAAGAAATTAGTAAAAATAAAATGGGTGTTCTGCCAAGTGCCCAAACAACAGTTCATCTGGCGATAACAGGTGAGTTGTTATCACTGATCTATTCAAGTAAGAACGTATAACGCTTTAGCTGCTGGGCATAA